>VWPV01020409.1:10697-75396 GCA_013389885.1 Geococcyx californianus
AGGTGCAGCCTCACCAGTGCTGAGCACAGGGGCACAATCACCTCCCTGCTCCTGCTGGCCACACTGTGTCTGACGCAGGCCAAGATGCCATTGGCCCTCTTGGCCACCTGGGCATACTGCTGGCTCATGTTCAGCCGCTGTCAGCCAACACTCCCAAGTCCTTCTCTGCCAGGCAGCTCTCCAGCCACTCCTCCCCAAGCCTGTAACGCTGCACGGGGTTGCTGTAGGGGAAACAGGAACTGGCAGGTATAAAAATGGGTGATTTTTTTTCTTTTAGGAAAAGAATGTGGTTTTAGATCATCTGTATAAGGAAGACCTATGTAACACATGACATGTAATGCCATGAGGTAATATATTTTATAATCTGGCAACGGATTTATACATTCAGTTATTAAACTATTTCAAAGAAAAAATTGCTTTGAAAGATTGTGTGTGCATAGAAGGGAAATTCTTGCCATAGTACTTACATACTTGCATGGGTGCGATTTGGAGCAATAAAATGAATGTTGAGAGAGACTCATCTTCGGGAAGTGTTTTGACAAAAAGAGCTATTGTAAGATGATATTTGCATCTACAAGCCCAGGAATGTAAGGAATTGGGTTAGGGAAAGTAAGGCAAATATGAGAATTCATTACTTGCATGGCAAAAGAAAATGACAAAGATAGGCAAAGGCAAACTGATATAAGAGTTGCCTACATTCTCCTTCCCACCCAACAAGTCTCACCAGGAGTAAATCCACTGCTAGTGTGTGAACTGCTGCTGTTTTCAGTCTGCCTGAGAATCCTTTACTTGACACTTCTAACCTTGACATCAGGGGCTTAAGTGAAAGTTTAAATAATATTCTTTAAGAGTGACTATTAGTTCTGTTTGACCTGGCTTTTATTCCGTCTTTAAGTTGATGAGTGTCTTGATATTCTTACAGAAGCATTTAATAACATTAACTAGGGCCATCTGAGAGCTGAGCAATTGGGCTGAATCCTTGGGCTGTGTAAATGAATACAATTCCAGATGTTCTGTCCTTTTGAAGGGTCCATAGACTTGGAGTAACCAGGGGATACAACATAAACACCTACTTTTGGTTATCACCTCCTGCTTTGCTACCCTGCTTCCTAAAGACCCTAAAAATCATAGTAGCATTGCGAATGGCCATTAATTTTTATTTTATTTTTGTTCTTTGAGTCCTGCTGCTTTCAGGAGAACATGGGGCTTATTAATATGGTCCACAGCCATATTTATGTTGAGCAATTTAGTCTATGCTTTGGCATCATGGTTGATGTGGATTAAACTTCCCAAGAGAGGCGGAAGGGTTCTCAATTGTAGAAAATGTAGATAATCAATAGCATAAGTTCCAAAACCTTTTGTATTTTTATTTACAGTAAATATGTCCCTGCTTATACTGAGAAATGACAACATGAAAAAGACCAAGACACTGCTAGTTTTCCTGAGTTGCTCTTTTAGTTAATTTGATAGAAAATACCTTCTGAGGTTTCTGCTAAGAAGGAAAATCCCACTTTTGTTAATTATTATAATATCCTTTCTTTAGTACTCCAATCCTGAAAATGAACTGAACTCAGCCATGAGGTTGCAGAACTTTCATTTCTCTTGAGGAATACCACACACTTCCAGTGACTCAAGAGCTAGTGTGTGAACAAAGGTGAGAGAAAAGGATGATGTTTTGAGTGAAAGTGGTATATAGGGTGGTATCATAACACGAAATTCAGTTTTGGTGAGTCTGTGCTCTAACCAGGCCAAAGAAAGTTTCAGTGTGTAAAATTCAGCATGTTGGTATATTATAAAATCACCAACAGATGGCAGTTGTCAACGAACTATGACTGACTTAAACCAGCTAGCTGCCTTCTGACATGAAGAAAGGAATGTGTCTGTGTGTATATATGTTATGCAGTAATAAAGCACTTCTATTTTCATATTTCTTCAACAGTTGGTTTTCTCCTATGCAATGAAAACCGTAAGTTTCGGCTAAGTATGAAATTTATATCCATGAGACTGACTCTTAAAACTGTTTTAAATTCAGAATACTTATTTCAGATTATTTTAATCTAGCTCTTTAGAGGACAGCAATAGCCCCCGACATTTATTTCTATTTAATTTGTAAACCTCAATATCTAATCACTTGTAGTATTCATTTAATAAAACTAAAACTCTGCTCTTTGGAAGAAGCTTTTTTATGATTTGTGGCATAGGTTCTTTACAAGAGCAGTTTCTTGTTCTTGCATGTAAACATTGCATTAAATTCACAGGCAGTCATATAGGGAGACCTATTCAGTAAGAATTCAATGGCTGTGCTAAAATAAATAATTTTATAATATATATCATTTAGCACCTTCCTCTGTGCTTCACAGCGCTTTACAAAAGTAAAAATGTTTTTTTTGTTTCCATATCAAAAATGCAGAAAGGTTAATGATGTCTATTATTAAACTAGGGCTTTCCAACTTGACACAACTAAAATTGTAATTACATTTCTACTTGGAAATAGTGGAAGGTGCTGGCACAGATTTACTGTTCAAAGTATCAGAAGTGCTAATTAAGGTGTAGCCAAAAGGGTTATCTGTCATCTCTTCAACCACTCAAGCAAATGGAACTCTGTGGCATGAACAAGAATGTGTCTTGCCTCCTACGGAACAGGTAGGACTTTAATCAGGTTCATTTCTCATTCTCAGTGGGCTTTAGGAGGAAAAAAGTTGCTTCTTAGGACTGAAAGAAAGAAAATGGGGCATCTGCAACTAATGCTGCCAGAAGGTACTGCACTTTTCAGTCTATTTAGATTACTATATTTTATTCTGGAGACAAAAATATTACTGAAAATAATATGAATCTTTTTACCATTCTGTCTTGATAAATCAACTCAAATCGTCTCTCCAGTCAAAGAATCTTATTTTCTGCACTCTTGTGTTTTCAGATATTTAATTAGTTTTTTAAAAAAGGTAGATATTGATACTATCACTTTTTATGTCTGTTTCCAGTGCTTTGTTCTCTTTTTCTGTCCTGCTATGTTTCATTCATGTGTCTTCAATGTTTCAAGCATTTGCAGAGAGTTTTGCCTAAAATTCTAAGAAACATTAAACTATTATAACAATTATCCCAGTGATGTAAGTGAGCATTTGCAGACAGTTTCTCCTACAGTTCTGAGAAACATTAAACTATTATGACAACTATCTCAGTGATGTAAAATTGCCTTTATCCTACACTGAAATTATGTAAGTGTCTTCATGAGGGAAGAGCTTAAATACACAACACTGTAAAGTAATACCTGTAGAACTGCAGTGTTCCACAGTTCTACTTCTCCCCTGCTATGAAAATGACATAAATAAGAGGCTATGTTTCACTGGTTTTGTTTAAAATGGAATTATTTTTCTGGATTGTGAAAAAAAAACCGCAAACCTGAATTAATAAAACAGATATAACTCCCTTTTGTATTTGTGCTTTTATATGTTGAAGATCATGAGTTACAGAATATTTACTTTTATGAAAGAGCAGGAAATTATATGTATGTCCTCACTCTGCTTTGTGTTACAAAAGAAAATAGAAGTTGTTGCAATATCTAGGTGGTATTTATTTGTTTTTCACAGAGAGTGAAGCATATTTTTCATTATTGTTTTCTTTTCATGTCACTGGAATTCTCTTTTAAAAACAAATAAGTTTATGAAATTACTTCTCTTTATGTGATGTGGTGGATTTTTATAAAACAGACATAGGATCATATAATAAGTCATTAGTGTAGTATTACATTTTTTGGATATGTATTTATCAAATGATTAATTCCATTGCACATGCAATTGATTTTTTATTGTCTGTGAAAAAAATCCTTCCAATATAGGTACAATTAAAAAACTGCCCTCAACTTGAAAAAATAATAACTTAAAAGATATACTCTACATTATAAAGAAAAGCTAAAAAACATTTGATAAAAATAAAACATGGAAAAATGTAAGTTATAACTCAAGGTTAATAGAGATCTACACAATGAGAAGGTGGAGTTCATGATCTTGAGGGAAAGGGTAAAAAGTAAGCTTGCAACTCTGGATTTCAGGAGAGCATAGTTTGGCCCCTCAGCGATCTGCCTGGGAGAGTCCCGTGGGATAAGGCTCTGGGAAGAAGGGGGGATAAGAAAGCTGGTTAATATTCAAGAATCGTCTCCTTCAAACCCAAGCAAGCTCCATCCCAGTGAATATGAAGTCAAATATGCCAAGAGACTTGTGTAGAGGAATAAGGAGCTCCTAACTCAACTCAAACACAAAAATGAAGCATACAAAGGGTGGAAGGAGGGATGGGTAACTTGGAACGAATGCAGAAACGTTGCCTAAGCATCCAAGGATGAAATTAGGGAAATTAAAGCTCATATGGAATTGGATCTGGCCAGGTATGTCAAAGACAACAAGAAGGGCTTCACAGGTGACAAAAGGATGACAAGAGAAAAGGTGAGCCCATTGCTCAGTAAGATGGGGAACCTGTTAGACAGGACAGGGAAAAAGCTGAGGTACTCAATGTTTTCTTTGCCTTGGTCCTTACTAGCAAGTCCTGCCTTCAGGAATCCCAGATCCCATGTACCAGGAGACAGGAGCACAGAGGATGTGCACTTGGTGGAAGAGAATCCAATCAGGGAATACTTAAGCAAACTGCACATACATAAGACCATTGGCCTGATGGGATGCTCACATGGGTGCCAAGGGAGCTGGTTGATGTAATTGCAAGGCCAGGCTGAATGATTGCTCAATCGTGGCGACTGGGAGAGGTGCCCAAAGATTGGAAGAAAGCAAATGTCCCTCCGGTTTTCAAGAAAGGCAAGCCTTCCTTCTATCTAAGTGATGGAGCAACTAATCCTTGAAATAATTTCTAGGAACATGAAGGACAAGTAAATTGTCAGAAATAGTCAGCATGGCTTCAGCAAGGAGAAGACATGCTTGATCATTTTGATAAACATCCGTGATGAACAAACTGGCCAGGTACATGAGGGCTGAGCAGCTCCTGGTGTCTGCCTGGATTCAGTAAGACTTTTGACACTGTCTCCTGTAAGAGCCTCATAGAGAAGCTGTTGCTGTAGGGGCTGGATGAGCAGGCAGTGAGGCGCATTGAAAACTGGCTGAATAGCCAGGTCCAAAGAGTGGTGATCAGTGTCATGAAGTCCAGTTGGAGGTCAGAAACTAGCGGTGTACCCCAGGGTCATTCCTGGTTTCAGTCCTGTTTAACATCTTTGTAAGTGATCTGGCTGATGGACAGATGTCTATTCTTTTCCCAAGTTTGATGTGGTTTGGGCTTCTGTTGCAGCTTTTACTGTTTTGAATTGATTTATTCATTCCCCTGCAATTCATGAGGCCTGTTCATCTGCAAATAAGGGTAGTTCCTACTTCAATATAGCAGGAGAGCGTTCCTTAACTGAACAGGCAGATGCACTAAGATACCGGTTTTCATACCAAAACTTACAGAAGAGGTTGTGAGTAAAATCTGAAAGAGTGAAAGATGGAAGGTTTTGAAAACCATTCTGTTCTGTCTGAGTCTGCACCGCCTAAAGAAGTTATACTTAGTTTAAACTGATGAAGTAGCAAGTGTTTGCTGTTCCAGGTTATTTTGGGTGCATCTGCGTTTGTGTTTTAGTTCAAGTGTAGAGCTCATGCTTTTTTTTAAGCCAATCTCCTGACTGTGTTCCCTTATTGCAGCTCAGTTCTTATTGTAGAGCAGTCTCAAAGCATGCAAGTTGGATTGTGCTGGAAAGAAACAGAGCTGGAAGATGTGGTTCAGGTGTGCACCTCATGAACTCAGGATGCCAGACAGCAACTGATCCATAGGATCAGGCTAGCACTAAGTGAAACTCCTGAAGAAATAATGTACTTTCTTCCTGTGTTTGGAGAAGCAGGACTTTGTGCACATTAGTTGTCAATGACAACATTAGCATTTAAAATTAATAGGTTTTCACATGAATGGTTCTGAATATAGGCTGACTCCTTCATGTAAGACACAACACAGAAGACAATGAACAGAACAACGAAGAACATAGTTAATACTTTTTCCATTACTGTGTTTTCTTGCCCTGTATACCTATAGTTCTTTCCTGGTTTGGATTTAATATTTTTAGAATAATGATTTTATTACATTTTAAAGTATGTTTTTATTTTTTTTAAGCCTCGGAGTCAGGACAGACAGAAAAAGCTGTCCATAAATATGCTTACATATTCCAGATACCAGAAATAAAAGTAAGAGGAGAAACATATGAAAGAACAAAAAAAATTGGTTTTGGAGAACCATCAGGTATTGGAAGTTTTATTTTGTCCTTGTACTAGGAATTTCTGTTGTTTATTATATTTAATTTTTCCATCATATTGGTCAGCGTAAGCCAACTTTTTTAGTGGTGAGAACTAGGCACTGATTTCAGCATCTGAATTCAACTTCTGTTGTCCATGTGGAGATAACTGGGGAGTCTTTGTTCTCCTGGGTGTTCTGCTTTTACTTGCCAGAAAACCTTATCCTCCCTGCTGTTAGTGGCACAACTCGTCTGCTTGAAATATTCAAACACCAGTGAAAATAAGAAACTTCTCAGGAGCCAGCTCCTCAGATATATTGAGTCCTACCCCACTGCCACATGTGTTGATGGGGTTGGTGGTGGTAATTTTTGAACCAAAGTGTGTGATTTGTCTGCTTTAAAGAAAGAAAACATTTATTTGTAATGCAATTTAAGAAGGAAACATGTTGCAGCTGATCAAAATTTGAGAGTGGACTAGTTTTTGAAAGTAGAGCACAAGGACAGTATTTTGTTGTCATTACCTGTGCCCTTGCTCAGGATCCTTTGATGTCTCCGTTCCCCTGGGCTCGGGTCTAGGTGAAATGTCAGAGGATGGTGCTGTGACATCAGACATCTGCTGTTAGGACATGTTTTCCATGAGGCCAGGAGCTCACCAACACAGTTAGATTGCAGATGCTCTGTCTACTTCCAGGAGGAAGCAGGAGTCCATCAGAGGGGTAAGATCCTCATTCTGCTTGCTATTCCATGCAATGTCTGTCTTACTAACTTGTTTTTCAGAAGTATCATTGTACTCTCATAGAATCATAAGGTTGGAAGAGACCTTTCAGATCACTGAGTCAAACCGTGCCTTTCTCCCTACCAAACCATATGACTAAGAAACTCATCTACCCATCTTTTGAACACCTCAAGGGATGGCGACTCCACCACCTCCCTGGGCAGCTGTGAAGAAATTCTTGATGAGGGCAGAGATAAACACGAAGACATCTATGTATTTCCTAGATAGCATTTTTCTAGCTCCATTTAAAGGTAATAGTAAAATGTTAGGCTTACGAAGCTATCAGTTGGTTCCTGCTCAGTTACAATAATTTACTGGGTTTGCACTGCACTATCCTTAAGAAACTGTTCTTTCAAAGAGTGAAAAGATGAACCTAGAGATGCTTGTATACGTGTGTTGAGTTTAGTTATCTTTGCGTTCAAGTTTATTTGTACTTTTAGACAAATACTTTTATTTTTATTTTTGGGGTTTCTGGGTGGGGTGAGAAGAGAGAAGACAATTGTTTATTAAGTGCAGTCCACAGTGTGTTTATTTTTATATCCTGTTCTTAACTTCCTCTGGCCAAATCTAAGGCAGAAGTCATGAGAGAGGTCATATATATACCTCCTTGGCCTCAAAAATTCTGCCTGCGGGTGCCAAAGGGGACTATGTGTCAATGAGAGGGCGTATTGCAGCCAGCGTCATGACTGAAATCTGAATATTTGTACTGTTTTGGACTTGTAGTGAGCTGGTGCTGTTGCTCTGTTCTTGAGCGTAAATCCAGACACATCAGCTGAACTGAAAATATTCATTACTTTAATTTACTGTTTGTGTTTTTAAAAATTCCTAGTGTACACGGTTCACTAAAAAATGTATAAGATTTTGCTACCTGAAGTAGACACATGAATAAACCTAACGCCAGAGTCATAACTGAATATACCAAGGGGCTGGGTATAGTTTTAATTTGTAGCCTATTAGGCTCGTCATTGAGAATCATTTAATTGAATAACTTAGATCAGTTTGCCAGCCTATTTTGAGCTCACTCTGCACATCCAGTTAATGCTAAAACTTGAGCTAGAAACTACTAATGTGTTCTATGGGTTAAAATTAAGAATGTGTGGGTGGAAATTTTTAAAACATTTTTTCTCCTGAGGTATAACACATTTCTCTGAGCATTTCAGTGTTGTATATAAGCAAACAAAGTAGCTCACTGCACCGTTCAATTTAGATGACACCATTTATCCATCTAAAATGGGAGACATTTGAAAATATCACGCTATTTGACAATTAGACCTATAGTCTCCTTTGTTGCTCTAAAATACAATCTTAGGAATATCTAGTTTTATCCTTTAAGGATGACTAGAAAGAGTTATCCCTTTTGATATGAGGGGTTGGACAAAATTGTATGGTCTTGCAGGTGAACAAGGATAAAATCTAGTTGTTTGAGTTTGACAATTTAAAATGTAACTTTTAAAAAGAATGTGCGGAGTCCTGAACCCTAGGGTAAAGTCAAGTCTTTTGATTCGTTGTTCCTCTGGATGTGTTCCCCCAGTTATGGCCAAAATAATCCTCTTTCAAAGATTCATTTCAGAGCCAAGTGTAAGTCTGTGTCTCTTTTTTCCTTGTTTCTTCTCTTTATTGCTATTTTCTTTCCCTTTTCCTTTGACCCAAACCTGCACAAATCAATAGCCAGGACAAGAGATGACAAGACTTGCATGTGTTTGGCACATGCTTTCATTCTCACTGGGACATGTGCTGATCTGGGGCTGCCAGCCTCTCTTGTTTTATGAAAAATGTTTCTTTCATCTCTGTAAAATACAGGAAGTGGTTGTCTCTGCAGATTCACATCTCTGAACTTTAGGGAAACACTGAAGGACCTGGATTATAAGCATTTATTTCCTACTGTCCAGTTTTATAAGGATCATTTTTAAATCTAGAAAATCCAATGTCCAGACAGAGAGACTTCACCATTCCTTAAGAAACCTAAAAATCTTTCTTTGTATTCAAGAACCCTTTCAAGGTAGGAACAATTTCTTATATGCATCAACTGAAAAATCACTGGAAGCTCCACGCTGTTCTAACGCAGTTGCCACCCATCTGTGGTTGTAACAGATTACAGCAAATAGTCTTTCACTCACATTTCCCACAGGAAGTTTTTGTGCTATATTTGAATCAGGAAACATTTTATGAACATTTTTAATCCACAGTGTGCCAAGTGGTAGGAACAGGGATGTATTCCATGGAAAATGTATACTAACCTGACTTTATCTTCCTCTAGGCACCTATTTCTTGCCACTGTTTTTTGCAGTAACATATTTTTGCATTAACGTTTCAGTCTTTTGTCAGGCTTGTGCCCTCGTGCTCTCAAAAGTTTTAATAATCTTAATTTTGTTCCTCTTGACAGTAAACAGGTATACATTACTTACTTCTGTACTCATAAAATTCAGTCAGGAATAACCACATTTAACTGAGTTTCAGGAATTAGAGATGCTCTGAACCTTTTTATTGAAAATTGCACTGCTGTGCATTCATCTACAGGTGAATATGGAAGCATACAGAATACTTCATAATATTAGTAGACTAAGTCCAGAGCAATGTGATTTTCCTCAGCACTATCAAAGCCACAGTAAAACTAACAAAAACCTTCCTTGAGTAACAAGAGCACCACCTTCTGGCACTCAAGAAAAGAGGTAGCAAAAAGCTGGGTGGCCTTAGGAATGTCTCCTAGAGGTCAAGTTAAAAGCTTGCACATTTTCTTGCACGTAGGATCTGTTTCCTAGTAAAAATGGAGTTAAAAGTCAGGATATTGAAAAAGAATGATGACCAGAACTTGTTTAAAGAAAGGCAAAAGAGAAAACCACAAGGGTAAAACCTGGGCTCAAAGCTGAGGAGATGTCAGTAGAGATGAGGAACAATGGAGCGGAGAAGCATGAGGTCTGCAAGGGTCTACAGGTGTGTCAAGGGAACTGTGAAAACAGGGAGCCTTACAGCAAATGATGGAGAAAATTTAATTGGCTTTTCTATGGGGCAGGTGCCTGAAGGGAGTACAGTGTTTAATATATCCATCCAAAATTATTCCTCTGCCAGAAACAGGGGTTTAGTTTTTGTTTGCTCTTTTTTTTTTTTTTCTTTTAACTCCTCTCCTTAGTCTTTCCACCCTACTAGGCTAGTAAAAATCTGGTTTATATAAACCCTAGGCATATATTCATAAATATACACAGTCCTACAAATCTTTGGCTATACTGTTCATATACAAACATGGTGTGCTTTTGTTTTGAAAATAATTCCCTATTATTTTGTATGGGTGTAATAATATGCTATGTTTAGCCTCCCGATTCACAGATTAGTGATATCTGTTGTTAAGATCGCCTGAGTGACAGCTGATAACTTGTGTTGCACTGTAACTGTTCCATGCTGAATTTTTTTTTTTGTTTGAAGTAATTTTATTACTTATCTTGTAATAAACCCATCTTTTACCATAGCAAATGGTGTGCAGATGGCTATCATCATGCTACTTTTCTATTAAAACTATAAATAATAGAGAAAACAATGAATATGCTAGTAACTGAGCTGCATCTAAGTTTTTTTATTATACTTTCCTAGGTTCTTAGTGTGTGTGTGTTTATTCTTGTGTCTAAGGCAAGCTTATTCTTTATTGCAGAATTTCCAGCCAGGCTATGTAATTTCTGCATTCTCATCACATTTTTTTCCAGTTACTTCGGTACTTTCTCAGCCAGTGCTTCTGTAATGCTTGACCCCATATGTTTTGTGTTTTGAGGCCATTTAGAAAATGAAGCCAAGGGACCGTAGATTCCCTGAGCCAGTTTGCTGGCCTTGATTTTGTGATTATATACATCATGGGTTTAGGCAGATATGGGCTAAGTGCCACCCTTACTGTAGTCTCGCAGCATCTTGATTGCCTTGGAACATGGGCAGAGCAAGCTCATGCCTGACTGCGAGAGACTGCATTGGCTTTCCTTTTGTGGAGATCTATGTATGGGACTAAACTTCCCACAAAAATAAGACATGGAACCAATTTCTTCTAAATTTTTATGAGTTTTAACTTCCAACCCAGATTTAAGTGTGCATCTCCATTTCTAAAAAAAGAGTACTGTATAAAATCATGTATCACAGCTTGGGCTTTCTGCTTCTCTTGTTGTCGTCTTTATCAGCTTCTTTTTACACTGAGGTTAGTTCCTCCATGTCTAGAAAAGCTGTCAACACCAGTACCACAAAATGTCTGACACTGCTATAATGCCCAATATGTATAACCTCAATAATGGATTAGATATAGTTTTCAGAGCTGCAATATTGACATACTAGGATTTAATTTTCTGTAATATATCAGTGAGCTCTTTGTAAGGTCTTTTAACAGATCATTAGCACTAGATGTAGCTACAGCTTCTGGTTGTTTCCCAGCCTTTTCTCCCTGTCAGCAATGGACAGCACAGGAGTTAATCACTGTAGACTGCAACAAAAGGAAGTTCAGGTTATATTTGGAAAAAAAAAAGCCCCTTTGTGATGGGAATATTGAAATTTTGAAAGAGATTGAGAAGGTTTTGAAGCCTTCATTTTTGGAAATTTTTCAAAAATATGCTATAAATATTGTGGTTCTTGCCTTTGAGTACCAGAGAGAATTAAATCGCCTCTAGATTCTAGCACCACGATTTTATTGCATCACAGAAAGAAAACTTCTTTCTTCTGTGGTTCCCCTTGTGTGGTTTTCTTTTTAAGCAGTTACAGAATTTTACAGAGGGAAGAAGGAAGGAGACAATATAGTGTTCATTAGATATAAGTTAGTAGTATGAGTGGTGCATGTGATTCTGGCAACCTGCTCTCTCCATACTGGCAGCCAGACTGTATTTAAGCAAATAATTTTCAAGAAATAGGTTAGAAAGGTGTATGAGGTAAGACTGTCATACCAGTCAGCGTGGGCATTTTAAAACAATGTTTGAAAATGTGAATGTGATTATGTCTTTGGAATGCAGTAGTGGTTATCAGCTGATCAGAGTTGATCCGAGCTGAGTCCTCCCTCAATATTTTTCCCTGGATGTGCCTGTGACAAAACAAAACTCTAGCAGTTCTCATTTCAAGAGGGAAGTCTGAACTCTTCCCAGGTAACCAAGAAAGAATGTGCTCCACCTTCTTTTCTGCTTCCACAAGGGGGCTAATAATTCTGAAGGGCAAAGTAATGACTGCTTTCTTTGATTTGTTTTATGCCAAGGTTTACTTTATGCAGTATCAATGGCAAGTCTGAAATGTGTTATTAAATGTATTTGATACCCATGGTGAGAGTAAAGCAGAGGAAGAAGGGGGTGGTAAGTTCCTTCTTTGATGGTAAAGCTGTTTGAATCAGACCCTGCAGGTGAGTCTAATAATTATTTATTAATACACATCCCTTTTTATTTGGAATCATATAAATATCTCAGGGTATTTTGTTATTTGCTTGTTTCTAGTAAGTGAAAAACATCTTTCTCATTTAGAATAAACAAGTAAATCTGCACTCAAGTGTTTTTACTTTCACGCCTTTGGCAAGTTTCTGAAGTGCTACTGCGCTTTCTTTCCTGTAGCAAAAGCCTAGAGGTCCCTCTGTCAAACATATGGGGGTTTTCTGCTTGCTGGGCTTATTTACTTGGTTCTTAATGATGTTCAAGATGTAGACCGAGGCCCAGCTCTGTAACAACAAAGCAGCTCTTCAGTCAGACTCTGTTGTAAACCATGTTTTCAGAGCTATCATAGCAAGGGTTTTCCATCAAGAGGAAAAGGACTTCTGAGATGTTGCCCTAGAACACCTTTTCCGTGCTGTGTTTGGGTGTAGCAAACGTCTGTTGGGTGCAGCAAATGTTTATTGGGTGTCTATGTTCAGCTGATATTGCCAGTAGTCTCTGCCTTAAGCCTTTCCCTAATATTTAATAGAAAATATTCCTGGTTCCACTGAGCCACATGTTTAATTATCTGCTTCTCCCATCATAGTACCAATGCAAATGCAACATTTAGGTCTTGAGAGGACAGGCCAAAGTCTTTAGGCAAGATGGCAAACGTTGGGTAAGCGTCGCCGAGTGCTCCAAGATTGATGCTGGCAGTGAATGGGAAGCCATAACTTAGACAACTTTGTGGTAATTCAAATATTAGATAAGTGAATTTTTAGAACATCAGTTTCCCACAGGGACATAAAATCTCTTGGTTCCCAAGTGAAAAAAAAAAAGTATTGTTTTATTTTTAACTAAGGGAGGCAGGGAAGATTTTACTGAGGAAGGTTGTAAGGTGGCCATGTTGAGTGAAAAACTGAGTTGTCATTGGCCCTGTGCTGATCATGTTTTTGCACTTAAAGTAGAGATTACTCTGGGAACCGCACTCTGGGATTCTGAAGATGCTTAGAAGGAAGGCTGTTTGCGTCTTCACTGGTAAATGATTTACCAATGATTTGACTCAAGGCTAACTTTGTGACCTTCTGGTTACTTCATTTGCCAGAAAAATGGTTGTCATACTAAATCGAGTAATATAATATTAATTTGAAGTTCAGTCACTATATTTATTTAAAGTCTTTTGAAGGAGCTGGAATCTATGTATAAATAAGATCAAAAAACACTTGCAAGGCTTCTTCTGCTTTAGATTATAGACTTGGTTAGTTTTTTTATTTTTAAATTTTATTTTCACTTTTCTTCTTTTTTTTAAGGGAACCATAGCCCTGACTGTAACAGGAATTTTCAGAGCCAAAAGCTTGAATTTGTTGTATCCATTTGTTGTATTCTTCTCTCAATATATTCTTTTCAGACCTGGAAATCCATTAGATTTTTCAGTGTCAAGCTTTCTGATAATTGTGTATGTACTATTAATATTTCAGGGTATGGAGACCCTTGTACCCCAGAGTAATGGTTCAGGATCTGGATCCTTGCAGTTTTGTTTTCTGATGCTCTACAGACTGATTACTCTATTACTTTCTAGCATTCTTTTAGAGTTTGAAACAGATTTGATAAAAATTGTGTACTGAGTAGTATTGAATGGTTCTGGCATTCATCATCTTGACAACTATCCTTTGGTTACTGAAATTAAGTATTGGTTGGACCTCCAGGCTCGTCAAGGGGAACAATGATGTTTGTTTTCTGTGATATGATTATTTCTTTTCCTGTCATGCAGTCTAAGTGAATTTCCTGTTTCTTAAATCCCTTTGTAATTATGTTTGGTTTGTTTCTTTTTATTAGATTTGCTGATAAGTTATGTTTACTTCTCAGCTTTCTGAACCTTTTCAGACTTTTCTGCTGCATAGAATCATAGAATCCTAAGGCTGGAAGAGACCTCCGAGATCATCAAGTCCAACTGTATGTCCATAGGCACAAGACCTGTGGACATTACTTGACTAGAAAAACGTGCTGAATGAACCTTACTGTCTACTAGATGAAGGAAGCCGACCATACATGGAGAGACCTATTCGTGCGTAGAAGCACTTTCTCTTCTTTACGCTTTGTTGCTCCAAATAATGTCATTCATTGGTTAATTACCATTATTTATTCTCTGTGAGCATTGCTCCTTGTTGGAAAACCTGTTTTTACCAAAATCAAAACTTCATTTGAAAACTAATTCCTAAGACACATTTTTTCCCAAATGTGCATAATCACCAATAAACACAGGAGTTAAAAAGTAAAAATTAAAGATAGAAGTCCCTAATTTTTTCCTAGTAATTTACTAACACTGTAATGCTAAAACTCGTGTTTGACCTAAAAGTTATTGACAGCTCAATTTCAGTCAGTGACCAGAACCCCAAAACTCCCAGAGACATTACAAAATTATTCTGAGTTTCTTAATTTCTTTTTTTTTTCTATTTTTTTTTTCATTTAGTTTGTTATCATTGGTTAACCTTGCTTTTGTAAGTTTTGAAAATTGATCAATTTTACATTGAATCTCTTGTCTCCATTATATTGATTTATAAACCACATACAATAGCTTTCTCTTCACTCTTCTCCTTTTAATACCTTTTCTTTCTTCCATGGGTTGCATGATTTTTTTGTTTTACTCTATGCAGATCTTTTCTTCAAGCTCTGGACCTCTCGGCTTTCATCTTCAGTATCTTTTATATTCTTCCTGTCAGACTCATTGTTTAAAATAATCTTAGCTTTTGTTAAAGTGCATATTATAAAACAAAAATGGAAGTCACCTAGTTGAGTTCCCTCAGACTATTGTAGCATCGTTCCCTACTTAGTATTTTTCAATGTTTCATCTATTTTTAAATATCAAAAGATACAAAGGTGTTAGTTACTTGTATTAGAAAATTATACAGTAGTTTGATAGCTCCCTACCTTATCTTCTTCACACTCAACCATTTGTTGTCTTTAGTGCTATCTGCATATTGTACTATAAATTTGTAAGAACTGCAAGAATTCCTTTCTTTTCCAATTAGTTTAAAAATGTTCTTTCTTGACCTTTACCCTATAGTCGTGATTACATGTCTGCCTCTTACTACTCATTTTATTTAAATCTCTGTCATCTGTTTTTGTTACCAGTATTAGGTTTTTTCCCCTGGCCTCTGTTTAAAACTTTGTCAATTGTGATGAATCCGAAAAATTCTCTTCCACTGCAAATTTTGTCTTTAATACCTTTATACCTACCTGGCAGAGTAGAGGAACACATTTGCTTAGCACTCCTGCCATTCTCTGTGGAGACTGGGTTGCAGGTCATGGTAAGTAATTGTCAAATTAAATTGACGAGTCCCCCAACAGGAACAAAAAATTAGTACCTCTATCGTGATTTGAGATCCTGAGAAAGAATCTAGAAGTGCCAAGTAAGACAATGATCAATTTCTTTGGCAACAAAGACTCCAGGAGGGAAAAGAAGCTTCAGTAGGTCCTCACACCTCACACATTGGGGTGCTTCTAACTCTGGCTCGGCCTTAGTCTAAAGTAACTGCGTTTTCTGAAAAACTAACTGCATGTTTGTCAGACAGTTTCTCTCTAGCCGTGATAACATGGCATGAACATTGGTATGCAGAGAGGCCAGTATTTATGCTTATTCCTTTAGTAACCAAGGCCACCCTCGATCTGGCAAAAAATGGCCGCACCTGCAGGGAGGGGCGGACAGGACAGGTGACCCCAACCTGGCCAACAGAGGATTCCATCCCATATACATCATACACAGTATAAAAATTAAGAGATCACAAGGGTCTCCTTTTCTTCTGCAATGGCCGATGTCCACTGAGGACCTCAATTGTCTGATCACTCTTGATCCCAGATCCATGCGTCCCTGAGTTTATCTCTCTTCTAGCTGTGGACCCATTCCCTCATGTCTGCTCGACGGCAGTTGTGGTGACATATAGTCATCAAGGGGTGGGGTGAGGGTGCAATGTCAGATATTTGTACATCTTTTCATCACTTGCTTATTATTTTAATCATTATTATCATAATTTCATTAAAGCTGTAGCTTTAGTTTCCAATCCACAAGCCTCTTTCCTCTTATTTTCCTCTCCCCTGGGATTGGGGACTGTAATTTGAGAGTCCAACTGCACGAGTTTAGCCAAAAATTTAGCTGGGTCAAGGCTAAACTGTGACATCTCTATAGAGACAGCTGTTCACAGACACAATGTGTGTTTCGAAGCAAATTGATGTGGCCCCATCACCCAATGACTCTGCACGAATTTCTTTAAGTACTGACACCCAGTGCATCTGACTGAGCATTTAAAGGAGTATGTGGAGACTGTAGTGAGGCTTGGTCAATTCTTCTATTGCAGAGGTATCAAACTCACAGCCCGTGGGCAGAATCCCACCCTCCACCTTGTTTTATCCGCCCCAGCACCTGGTTTCTACTTGGCAGCAGCACTGAGCTCCTTGCCCCTACGCTCCTGCCAGCACACCAGTCGTGTGTGCAGCGTGGGTGATGCATATTACGCTGCAGGAGCAGGAGAATGGTGGGAGCTGTGAGTTTGACACCCCCATTCTATTAGGATGCCATGCTTTAGGGTAATTTAAGATCAGGTCTACGATTGCCAGATATCAGCATAGAACAATCTCAAAACTGAGTTTCTCAACACAGGGGAAAACAAGAAAATAATTTTGTGTATTTTCTTACTTTACTTTTGGTCTAAATCTTTTCACTCCTACCCTATTTTGGATAATAAAACACTAACCTTCTTTTTAAAAAAATTTTTGCACAGTAGAGGGAGCTGAAATTTTAAAAAAAAGGTATTTATTATGTTGTTGCCTGCAGCAATGAGAAATGTGGGTGGAAAAATGCATGAGGTTTCAGCATTGCAGTTTAGGAAGATGATGGACATTTATTCCACGCTATTAAATGAAATGAGTCAGAGGATTTTATGTTAGTGGTGTTAATGGTCTTTACCTGGAAGCACTACTATGCAGAACGTGAGCTAGAAGAGTAGAAGCAATATGCTGTTCAACCAGATGCTTTGCCGCTGATGTTATTGAACTACAGCTTGTCTTGGCGCTTTTTGTGTTCAGAAATACTCATTTAATAGAAAAAGGAAATACGCATAAAAGAAATTATTCAGTCACATTTTTTTATGCTTTGAAAATTAAATTTTCAGATTCTTCAGGTTTTGGGGTTTTAATCTGTGTTTTAGTTCCTGCCAAACAGGTTTCAGTTAAGCCTGAGATTCAGCCTGTCAGAGCTGCCAGTACAAAAGCAGGTGTACTTGCCCTTGAGGCTGTTTCTGTGAAACTGATTGAAGTTACCTTCTCATTTTCCCATGTCCTTAAGATTAAACGATCTATACTAAGACCATTTTGATAAAACTAGGCAAAGGAGAGGCTACATGTTTAGCTAGTGTGGTAGTTCTGGAAGAAAACCTAAATCAGTGTTATTTTTTCCTTCGCAGAGCTAGAGGCACCCCACACACTCTAATGAAAAGTCCCTCGATTGGTGTTGATTTTCAGCCACATGGGAATAATCAGGACACCCTCCAAAGAACAAAACACTCTATTTTCTTCACTGATCTTTGGCTGGTTTAGAGAAATGACCTACCTGAGCTTGCTGTTCCAAGGCATCTCTGAGCACACACAGAGGAACACAGGACAGCTTCTCTCCTCTGCGTAGGGACCAACTTTGGAGCAATGCAGCTGCTTTCCTAATTGCAGGGGCTGGGCACCTTCACCTGCCACCTTTCTGGGCATGCCTGCTGCCTGGCCTCCCACCGTGGGAACAGCAGAGTAGAGCAGAAGGAGGTGAGGAGTCCTCATAAAGCAGCTTGTGCACATCACGATACTACATCTCACATCAAAGCCCCAGCGACCTCCGTAGGCGTGGGCCCTTGTGACCCTTAAAATTGGGGGAGCCTCCTTTTCCTTCATATTCTGTATTTGTTTGGGGATTAGAGAGGTCTAGGGGCAATGTAAGCACACAAAAATGCTGGCAAAAGGCAGAGGAGAGGAGAGCTTTGAAGAATCTTGTAAGTGAAGACAAGAAGTTTCAAAGAACACGTCAGGCAGGGAAGAAGGAGGTGTGAAAAACATCAATGATTTGTAAGCTTAAAGATGAGCTTAAATTTGTAGGCAGTGTTTTGGAAACAGAAATGGCTGCTTTTATATCAGATTCGTGCTGTTGTTATGTGTATTATTAAAAAGGATGGTTTCCTAATCTATTATTAATCATCATAAATCATTCATTCTCCTGCTGTTCCTTTGCAGGTGACTGCACGAGTGGCCGTTTAAACTACTGCCACAAGATGTCTCTCACTGGTAGAGTTTGGCATCCTGTCCCCAGTGACCCATATAAACTCCGGGCTGATAATTACTTTCTCTTATTTGGTCAAGATAATTCAAAGGATTTCCTTGATTAAGAAAATCAATTAATATGATCTCTGGATAATATTAATTCTTCTCTTCTTGAGTCTTCTTAGTTACTGTTTGGACAACACATTTTTCTATATCAGCGTCTCTTGAAATTTAGTTTAATGGAATCCTTTCTATCAATTAATGAATATTTGCTAGGTTCCGGAATGAACTAATGGTAAAAGTGAATCTATATATTTTTTTTTTTTTTTCAGGAATCATCTGTGAACATCTCTTACACGGACAAATTTAATGTAAACCCATGGAAGTGTTCACCTGCGGAACAGTCTCACCCTCAGGCTTTCTGAGCCTATCTCACAAACTGTCACAACACTACCCAAAATGCTGATTTCATACTCAGCAAAGCAGACAAATGAAAGAAATGTTGTTCAGAGTATTTTGAACTTTTTGTTATTTTTTTTTTTTTCCAGGAAAGGAAGCCAGGTTATAATAAAAGAAATCTGTTAAAGGATATTTATTTCTTTAAGAGATTAAACTGCTGTCTCAACCCATGAAAACAGCTTTCCTCACAAGGTCAACTGTAGATGTTTATTTTATTCAGTATTACAACAGCAATGTTCTGAAGAGCAGACAAAAAAATAAGCAGAGATTGTTCTGAAAGAGGAAGAATTGGGACACGTGCACAAGACAGAGCAAGTTAAAAATATTTTGGGGTAATTCTCTTTTAAAAGTAGTTGCCCAATTTATGGTCTGCACAGGTATATGTTTTTGGTTAAATATTTATACTTCACCCCCTACCCAAACATATGCTTCAAGCGCTTTTGGGGAAGTACAACTATATTTTTATTTGGGGTTACTTTGTTTGAGGATGCCTTTTAAACTCACATTTTTTTCAACTTCTGATGAATGACTGAGGCAACCAACACACTTGCAACAGCACCACAAAACCACCACTTTGTGAATGTTTGACTTTGCGAACTCTAAGTCTTGGTTTAGCTTTCTGACCAAGGGAGAGCTCATATTTTCTGATACATCTCACTTGCCCTAGTGCAGGGCTGTACCTTTTGTGCTGGACTTGCTTCAAATATCCCTTGCCAACATCAAGCAGTAACTTCCAACTGAAATCACTGAGCTGCAACTGACAAATCAACCAGATGATATGGTTGATGGAGACAGTGAATGTGCATGTGTACTGGTGGTACACCACCTGCTGTGACTGTCATCTACTTACTCATATCCTTCCTCTCATTTAGAAGTCTCAGGAGACAATGGTAAACGTAGCTCACCTTTGGAATATTTTACTTCTATAACTACCAACAAAATAGCTGCCTATGTCAGTTAATCTAAGTTATTTAAAGCATTCATGCTCATCTGTATTAGTTGTTCACTTCCTTTCCATAGAACAATTTAATGTCCGGTAAATTTAACTTGTTAGGGGGAGTATTGCTATCTTATTTTGTTGTTTCTGATCTTTTCTAAGTTGAAAACAAAAAGGAGCAATGGCATGAAGAGATCCTGTGTAAGATTTCACTGATACTTCCATCAGATGCAATAATATTATACTACTAAAGTTAAACACAGTGAGAGATTTTTACAGCAAATCAATTAAATATGAAAGGCTAGATATGCTATTAAAGATAATGATGAAGAATAAAACCTTCATAAATGGTGAACTTTTGGAAAGAGAATCTTCTTTCCCTTCTTCCGTACTTGTATTTGGGGATAGGTATTATTTCATGTTAACTAATCCGTAAGCACATACTTTGGTTTTCTCAGGAATGTAGATTAATTCTTAGAGAAGAGATTGAGTACACTCGTTTCAGCAGCATATGCTGCTGTTTGATGTAGAGTTGAAGGAAGCAAGTACTACCAAGACAAATCTTCAGCTCTCTGCTCCCACCCACGTCCTGTTCTTATTTTTATGCTGCTCCAGATGTTTGAGATGTGTCATTTTCTCAAATAAGAGCTATGCTCACTTGGCACAATGAGAAGCTCTCTGATGTTTGAGGTCAGCAGAACCTGAGCAGATGCTGAATTCTGTAAGTGCAGTAAACTAGCTTGAACCTTTAATTGGTACACTCATAAATGCAAACAGTATTTTCATTGCTATGTGAGGGAGGGAAATAATTGGTCTCCTTTATTGCTGTCAGTTGTAGAGAATCGTCAGGCTTATGAAAGTATGTGCTCAAAGGATGAAAAACCCCTCATGAATGGATACATTTGAGGTCCCTGGAAAGATCTATGACAGCGATGGAGTACACAAGCAATGACGTGTCTCTGACATGCCTTTCTTTCCTGCCTTTCCCTTTTTCAGTGGCAGTGATGATCAGTGGTGGGCTTTAGGCACACTGCCAACAAATTTTCTCTGTATTTCCCATTTAGAAGCAGAAGTGTTTGCTGTGCATTGCTTCTCAATCAGGGGAGAGGGAGGCAGTACTTGTAAAGCGAGTGTACGACACTGGGGAAGCTCTCTGAGTCTTGTCCTCAAATAGCAGAAGCTGGAGCTCTTTGCCATTGTGTCACAAGGGAAAGTGGATGAGTGAAAGGCTGAGGCAATCTTTGTGCCAAGGTTCACATTTTACGTATTTTGTAGCAAATGCTGTGGGATATGTCTGTGGGAAGAGGTGTAAGGGATCTGTGGGTGAACTGGGGTTGCCCAGGGCTGTAAAGATAACAGGATTAGAGTAGGATGATTTATTAGGACAGAAATCTAACAAGGTGAATGTAATAGAAAGTTGAACTCAGCCTTAATAAAACCGTGGGTTTTTTGAATTTTCTTTTTACTTTAGAAGGAGAACTAGAGTATTGCATTCATTTTGTGCCTTCAAATGACCTTTTATTTACTATGGCAATATTTTTCATTTAATATAGTGCTGCATTTCTCCATGGAATGGAAAGTTATGATATTTCCAATGTAAGAAGTGTCTTAGGATCTGTCTTGCTCAGCCCTAAAGCCAATCTTTCACGAGCCTAAGAAGGACAATGTGTCTGGTTTCATGCTAAAGAGGTGCTGGCTGGTTCATAATTGCACTAAATAGAGTCAGCCTGTGGAGTCATAAATCCTGGTCTTAAACTGAACTCAAATAGGCTTTGCTGCTTTCTGTGGCAAACAGTGAGGTTTAGGTTGGTGCCGCTTCACTAATCTTTGCAGAGTCAGCTGAATGCAAAATGATGCTTGAATATTCCCTCAGATGGCTGCAAGGCTATTGATAACTCAGTCCTGTAAGATTTCAGACTTCAGCTCTGTAAGATTTCATATAAAGAGAAATTGTTAACAGCATTGTTGTTTCTAAAAAGAAAAAGATATGTGTATGTTTCCATCTCTCTTGTTGTACTATTCTCCCCCCAGGCTGAGTTATTTCTCAGAGCCACAACCATGTGTGGAGACAGCCTTCATATTCCCTGCTGGCATTTCTCAAGCTGCTCAGGCAGCCTGTCAGGAGAAAATAAAAGCATTTTCTGAGTAAAAATTCAGGACTTCTAGAACAGATTTGCAGTGAAGTGTTTAGAACCCCACAAATTAATTTTGGCTTAATTTAGTCTAGAAGGAATAGAGCATTGCAAGAATTTTGCTAATGTTTACATTAAAATGAAGGCATGATTTTTTTGCCATGCCCGAGCCAAATTACGAAGACTTTTTGTTACTCTGAAACTTCTGCCTCATGTGCAAAAGAAGAATAGCTGCATGCAACAAGAAGAGAGGATCGTGACATGTATGACATGCAGCCTTGGGAGGCTCCTTTTGATAAGAGAAAAAAACCTGGGAATCAGTGAGACATCCCAGCTCTTACAGATTTGTGCTTACTTCTCTTGTCAAGTTTTCCATCCTAGAAACTCATATGGAAACAAAGTAATAGAATGCTCTGATTCTTTCAAAGAAAGCCCACACGTTGTGCCCGTGGAAAAGCTGTCATGTCATAGCCAGGGATGCAAAATAAAATGGTCTTAGAAGTGTTGAATACTCACAGCTCAGCACCTCTGAAATGGAGTGCAGTTTTAAACATGTACACACTGCTTTGATGCTGTGCTCTGAACATGGGAACCCTGCTGAAATTAAAGAGCACACTTGCACGTGGCTTAAAAAATGCGATTTTAGAAGGCTGGCAAAGTGTCTGTGCACTTTCCTAATCCACATCTGCTCTTAGGTAAAAAATTAAGATCTTCACATACAAAATGTCCTTTTTTCTCCCTCTTTGGATCAGGTAACAGGCATAGACAGTTTTAGCTCTTCAAATCTGACTGACTTAAAATCAATTTGGCTTTTATGTGCAGTCAGTATATCACAGTGTGGCCTTTAAGTCACAGGAAAAAGCCATTTTTTTAACTATTCTTTTTTAACACATTTGTACATTTCCTATATTGACGTTACAAAGACAGGAGAAAGTATTTCTGTGGAATTACTCATGCAGAATGTAAAGGAGGAAATTATTTTAATAACCTGCAGAAGCTTTTTAATTTTTTTAATTTCTGGAGGAGGAAAGGCATGCTCCTAGGGGCACTGAATGGGCAAGTTGACCTACTTTAGTTTAAAAACACGGATGAACTGAACCTACTTTTTCAAACCTCACTCCAGCAAGCAATCCCATTAAAATATGGTCGTAAAATCTTGATGTATCTTTTATAAAAAATTGCTGTGCTAGGGAGAGGAGAAGAAAACTTTCCACCCAACACTGGGCAAGCTCTTTCCATGCGGGCAAGTGGCCGCTTTATCTGGGCCAATACTGGAGGTGGCAAGGAAAGCCACTTTTGCTTTCTGGAGTGTTATGTCCTCAGATTTTTAGTCATTTATTTTTATTTATTTTTTTTTAGTTTCTGTTGGATCAGTTTAAATTCTGGATCAGAAGAGTTTATCACCTTCTTTCGTGCTGCCCTGTAACACTCCAGCACTCACGATAATATCTGTCCTAGATGGCTTGACTCTTTCCCACTCTTCTCATCTCAGACTCCTTGGGAACTGAAACAACTACCTACCTACCTATTGCTGTCATTTCAGTCAGTGGCTCATCAGCAGATTTAAGTATTCTAAAACAATACCTGAAATAATATGATTGGAGGGTAACTGAAAAGGGGTTAGTGTGATCTCTGGTGGCTTTATGTTTGGAAATCACAACAGTCTATGATTTTAGGATTATTGTTACTGCATATTGTCAGGGGTGGGATTCAGAGCTTTGCACAACAAAGGGTGTTTACAGCATTATTTGAAGGTGAATCAGATTTCTGCTGCTGGTATAGAGACATAGTGTTACTAAGACAGATTTGCAGAATAAAAAGGTTCGCAGTCTTTCTGAAGTAAATGTATTGGTATTTCTACAACAGAGGGGTAGAGGCAGTCTTAATGAAAACCTTCAAACAGCCAAAGTTGCCTCTTGCTGGTGGTTTTAATGCTGTGACCGTTTTGTTTAGATACACTCGTGAATCAGACTTACTTATGTTAGATCACATTGCTGAAGACATCGCCTAGCATAGCTGGCTTGTGATTCAATGCAACAGTACTTTTACCCATAAACTTTCACCATTGTTCTGCCTCAGAGATGCTATTTGCACCTTCATACCACCTGCTGCAAGCATAAAATTGGAAGGGCTTGCTGAACTTTGGTAGTTGAAGCAGTAACATTAACTTTTAAAATTTGCCAATTTTGCATCTGAAACAGGTGAGAAAACAAATACAAAAGATATAAAGAAAAATTGTTAGCATGATCTCCATATCCTATGTGACAAAAAACATTGCCTGTGTACAGTATATTGTATAATGTACTGAATATTGTTTAATGTATAATATTGCATATAAAGCACAACACGTCCTACCCCTCCTGAAGATCAGTCCAAATTGTTGAAAACAATAATTGTAACTTCAGATGTTGCCAGTAACAGATTTCACAAGGGAAATCAAGATCTTACTGTCAGGTAGACATCTAGCAAGTCTGCAGTGTGCACGCCTTCACATTGTCACTCCATTGTGGTTCTTTCTGTCAAGGGCAGCTTGCAAATACTCCTTACAAAGCAAAAGTGGCAGCCCCTCTGCTGAAGGATAATCTCCCTGAGATATGGGGGGGGGGGGTTGTGTTTTATGGTATTTTACAAGATTTGCTTTCAGCTAATAGAAAAAAGTGGCACACAAATGGTAGGATGTTCATTATAACATGACCGACTTAAATATTTGTCTGCAGAGCTATTTCAACGATATGGATTACCAGCCTTCGCTGTGTTTACCCAAGTTTTCAATTTCCTTCAGCCTAGATAACATGATAAATCAGACAGAGTTTGTGTATTGAGTAGTTTGGTTTTAGAGGCGTGTGCAATGCTTAATTCTGCATCTGTTTGGGTCCTGCTCTCCAAAACTCTTTGGAAGCCCTGAGCTATGCAAGTGTGTATGAAGTCAATAGAAACAACCTGACTGATTCTTGTTCATGGCATGAAAATATTTTGAAATTTAAAGTTTCATGGTACATTTGACCTTCAACAATGACAGGAATTTAATGTTATGCTGACAGGCATTTATTGAGGTGGAGTGTCCATGTACCCTAGAAATTGGCTCTTTATTACTGAGCAGAACAATTCTTTTTAGCTGAGAATAGGCTTCTTTAGCACCTTCTCAGCCTGTTTTTTCTTGCTGGAGATGCTAATTTCCTAGAGAGAGCTCCAGGAACAGAGTCTTTAAATATTTATGAAAATGAGGAGCTGTACCATTCTTTGAACAGAGTCATGCGGAGATGAAATGGCAACACAAAAATACATTAAACATTTTCTTAGAGCTCCTGGCTGCCTTGCTCTGGTGGTGTGCAGGGTTAGGATATCTCCTTGCCCGTCTTCATAAATATTGTAATATTTCTTCATAAATATCAAGTGTTCTAACATGTCACTGCTGTGCAAGCTGAACTGCAAAGGCTGCAGGTGCACTAACACACGTGGCCCTCCAGCCTCTTATGCCTTCATCCCTACTGCCAGGGTGTTATGGTAGGAGAGGAGAGGCTGCTCTGGCTCCCAGGTCAGGGGGTCCCTGAACCCCTCAAACACTTGGGACAAGAAGCTTCTTATTCCCCCCAAAACGCCCACCTGACCCCATGGGTCTGAAGAGGCATCCTTCTTGCTGTGGCTTTTGGAGGCATGGCTGCTCTTGTGTGCACACACATCACAGAATCACACCGGATCACAGAATGACCTGAGCTGGAAGGGACCCATAAGGATCATGGAGTCCAGCTCCTGTCCCTGCATAGGACAGTCTCATCATTGCCACCGTATGTTTAAGTGTGTTGTTCAAATGCTTCTTGAATATTGTCAGGCTTAGTGCTGTGACTGCTTCCCTGGGGAGCTGTTCCAGTGCTCCACCACCCGCTGGGTGAAGAACCTCTTCGTAACATCCAACTTAACCCCCCACCCCCACCCCCCGGCACACGTTCTGCCATTGGCTCGGGTCCTGTCATTGGTTATCAGAAAGACGAGATCAGCTCCTGCTCCTCCTCCTCCTCCCCTTGTGAGGAAGGAGTAAACTGCAATGAGTTCCATTCACACACACAGACACGCAGATACACAGACACGCAGACACACAGACACACATCGATGCCCATGCACACACAGACACCCTGGCACCCCCTCATTGACACACACATGCCCATTCACACTCAGACACACACATGCCCATGCCCATTCCCACACAGACACACACACACACATGCCAATTCACACACAAACACAGATAACACACAGATGCGTGCATGTGCCCATGCACACACAGAGACACGCAGACACACAAACACACGGACACACAGACAAACGGACCCACACACAGGTGCACATACACCCCCATTCACACACAGACACACAGACGCACGGCACTTGCCCATTCACACACACACAGACACACACACAGATGCACATACATCTTCATTCACACACAGACACACGGACACACAGACAGGCGCATGCACGTGCCCTTTCACACACAGACACACGGACATACATAGGGGCACGCAGGTGCCCATTCACACCCCCCACACCCCCGCACACTCCCGCACACGCGCTGACACCCAAAGGCGCGCTCTCCCCGCACCCCCCTCCCTCCGTGGCAGCCGCGCCCCCCGGTGCAGCCACCCGCCCCGCCCCGCCCGGCCGTGGGGTCCGCCCCTATCCCGGCTGCGGGAGCCCCCGGGGGCGGAGAAGCTGCGCTCCTCCCGCGGGTGCCGAGGCGTGAAGAGGAGCCTCCCCGGTGCCCGCGCGGCTGCGGTGCGGCCGCCCCATGCGGGCCCCGTCCCCCTCGCTGCCGCGCGCGCCGGGATGGAGGCGCCCGGCGGCCGCCGGCGGCAGCTCCCGGTCCTGCTGCTGTGGGGTGAGTGGCGGGGGTGCCCGGCGGGTCCCGGTCGCGGTGGATGGAGGGGACGCCGGTCGAGCATCCCGGCCCCCACGGGCAGCACTTTCCGCCGGGGCGCGGAGGTGAAGTTCGGCAGAGATGCGGGCTCCCCGCCGCGTATTGCGAGAGCATCCGTTGGGGGGTGTGTGTGTGCGATTTTCGCCGCGGGTGCTTTGCGGGGCCGCCCTAGGGGTCAGGCAGAGCCACGCGGGTGGGTGTAGCCTGCGTGTCTTTCTGTGTGGAGCTCTTGGAACGTTGCAGAGAGGCTGGGACTGGATTACCCGAACCGCTGTGTGACGGCGTTGTCTCTGTGGCACCACCCGGGCTGCTTTCCCTGCAGAGCGCTCCGTCCCGCGGGAGCGTTCCGGCGGCGCGGGGCCGGGCGCGGCGTCCCGCAGCCCGCATGCTGTCACCCCGCGTCGGCAGGGACCCCCGGAACACGGCGCGGGGCTCGCAGTCCGCCGCCCCCGCAGAAAACGAGCACACCAACTTTTAGTGTCAGTCAGGCTTTCTGCCTGAGACCCCAGACGCGAGGCTGGGGAGTCGGGTTTGGCTGTTCGGGAACGGTTTTGTGCTGCAGGCGAGGGGCTGATTCCCGTTAGAGCGTTTGCGTTACAACCCGGCAGCTGTAGAAGTGCGGATCTCTCTTAATCACTTGATACCAGAGTAACTCTACTGCTGGAAAAACTGTGGTTTTTTCCCTGACAGGTAGCTTGTTCTATGGCTCCTGGGTTTAATGGGTTGCAGTCAGGTCGAAGGCTCCTGGGAGAAGTCAGTTCTGATCTTCTTGGCTTAACAGTAAACCCAGAGATGTAGTGCATTCCCCACGAGTCGCAGACAAGGGGACAAAAAAAATCAGGCCTGGTACATTTAGAAGGTTTATCTGAGGACTTTATAACTTTCTTTGATAACTTTATGCCCCTTTCCTTTATAAAGCTGGTAAACACTAGACATCTTTCTATGAAAAGACCCATAAATAAATGGATAGTTGTACCGACCGTGTTCAGTGGCGTTGTCTTCACCTGGTCTGTCAAAAGAACGTCGTGTGCATACACTTTCTCATTCTCTGTGGCTTGAGATCTGTGAAAACCTCACCCTAAATGCTCAGATATTTTATTTTCATTATTTCCCAGCTGAAAAGTAGTAAAAAAAATGGCCAACACCTATCTTGTCACATGGAAGATTTTGCAGTCTTAAACTTAGGGAACCAGTAATCTTTTTGTGTGGGGAGAAGTTCTGATGTTACTGTGATTTTTACAAAACAAAGCTGCTCACTGGAGATTTATTTTCAGAGAATGAGTGGAGTGAGGGACAATGACCCTGTAGCTGAGAAAGCTATGGAAAGACCTCTCTTATCAGACAGACACAGATAAAATCAATTGTGTTAGACCTTTTTGATTGTGCTAGTTACTTTCCTAATAGAATAGCACCAATAAATGATTTTAAGGATATCTTTTAACCAATAAAGCATTACTTTTGCTTGGAATTGGAAAGGATAGATATAACCAAGAACTAACAAAATTAGACTAATTTCATAGTTGAGACACTCTGAAAGTTTTATGATGTGAAATTGAGATTTCTAATAAGGAGAGCCTTAGTGGTAGAAAACTAAAGCTGTTCTTTGAATAATGCAAACACACTTTTAATATAAATTATTTCGGAAAGATTTTTACTTTAATTGAATGTACTTTTTCCCCTTTATCCTATTGGCTTCTTTTGATTAACCAGCGACCTCTCTCATTAAGGTTGTCATTATTGTTATCCTCTTGCCGGAATTCCTCAGTGTTGACTCTCACTAAATCCAGTGAGAAGCCTGTCTGGGTGGGGACTGGGACCATACTTCTATAACCTCAGACTGCTGCTTTCTGCATATCCTTCTGTGTGGGGCTCTTCAAACGTTATCATTCTGTAGAACCATCTGTGTTGTCCCTCCTTAACGAAGATGGCAAAAAGGCAGTGTTTCTGGGAGCTTGATAATTGTAGGAGAAGGATTTGCTGTAGAGGGTGTGTGTGCGTGTTTATTGGGAGTGCAGGAATGTATGAATGGAGGTACCTGGTACACAGGCACGTCATTGGTACTGTTTCCCTACTGAATTGCAGAATGGGGAGAGGTGCAGAGCTGAAAATGCCAGCTGTCAGGCAAAATCCTCTGTTCTTTGCTTAGCAGAGCTGTAGATACTTGGAGCGTCTACTTGGAAAGCATCTACTCACTGGAAGATCTAAGTGCCTCAGAAATAACGATGTATTTATCATAATACCAGATTCTTTTATTCCTGTTCTATGTATGGAAACTGAGGCAAGGAGAAACTAAAGAGCTTAACCACAACTTTCAACAGACTAAGTAGATTTTTTACACAAGTCGTTGCTGTTTCAGCATCCCTGTCCAAACATGTGCTCCTTCATCCTTTACATATCACCTGTGGTTTGGTGGTGTTTTTTGCATATGAGCTGAAAGATGCTATGAGAGTAAAGCTGGATATTGTTTTTAAATTCTAGAGGAATCAGTTTTCCTATCCAGATTTCAAAGACTGTCCATAGTTGTTCACACTTCATAATCCTGCTTCACAGTGGTCAGAAAAGTGTAGCATTTTGACCAGAGGTGAACAACCAGACAGCTGGAAAGCTGGGAACAGAGCCTGGCTCCAGACTTCAGTTCTTACTTTTTATTTTAAAGACTATCTCACCCTACAAACAATCATGAGAAAGCTATCTATTAAAAGCTGGGTTCTGTAAGATCCCGAGCTCCCCTTGGTGGAACATGTCATCTGTAACTCTTGGACTATTACAAGGGGGGAAAAAAACAAATGAGAAACAACTTTATTGGGTTAAAGTTTGAATACCAAATATTTTTTTTCCTATTATTTTCTTCTGAATGTGTCGTGCTGTTCTGCAGCTGCAATGGATGGAATGAAGAAAGGGAAAACCATTGTAGAAGTCCTGAATTGAATAGACCCAGGTGGGTGGGGGTGTGAAACAAATGAAGCTTTGCAAGGAAAAACATCTGATTTTGAGACAGACCAGAGAGTTTTAACAAAAACACTTCATTTTCTAAAGACACAATTTCCAACACCAGGCAAACAGGAAGGAAGTCAACAGACCCCATCAACATCTATCCTGAAAGCAAAGCATCAAGTGTAAATGCAACCTCTATTCCAACTTTCTGTTGGATCCAGACATCCTTCCTGCCATCCTTCACCCTTTCTGTGTCTCATGATCCCTTTCTCGGGAGGGTGTTGCCCTTTCCTTCAGATCTACACGGACAACAGCAGACTGGTTCATACTACCTGTATTTGGCAGGGCGACCGCACTTATTTCCCATCCGAGTTTGGTTGTCTGTGGTGACTGAAAGCAGACTGCAGGTGGTAGTACAGAGCATCAAATACCATCTCCAGCTGGTTAGTTCCAGCAGCCAGGAGGAATGGCACTCAGTGTTTAAAGGTAACTCCAGATTGAAAGTGAGAAAGGAGAAAATGGGCTTTCTGAATCTGATTTACATCAATGAGACCCAAACCTGGAAACCATTTAGCTGGTAAACTCTTGCTCTTAAATTAGTAGGATTTTACTACCTATGCAGTAGTTAGGCTTTTAACTACCTTTGAGAGCTGAAGCATTAGTGTTTAGATTTGTTTTAGCCAAAACTGCAAAGCAAATTGTCTGGGTCTGTGAACTGGAGCTAGTAATATATACTGAGAGATACATGTATTGCTACAGGTACAGATACAGAGACACTATTTTAAAGAGAGGGTCTTGAACTTAAAAGCAACTCTGGGAGGTTTTTTCCCACCTGTTGGGTTGTATTTAAACATTGCAGCACCAGTGGGTTTTGTACGCTTTGTCTCAGATTCTTTCACCTCTCTACGGATAACAGATGATTCATGGCTTGGATTGGACGCAAATGACTGAAATTCCAGTTTCTGCTACCAAGGAAAGAAATAAAGTGAGAGGGCCCTTTATAAAATAACATTTGCTACTATCTCTCTTTGCTATTGAAATTAGCACTTGAGAGAGAGGTATGAAGAAAGCAAACTGTGTTCTCATTTAGGGCTCATGAAGAGATTAATTTCCACAAACATAATGAATCCTTTTTATTTTGGCAACATCTGTCACACAAGCCATCCTATTTCAGGGTATAGGTGTGTATGTGCTTGATTTTGGGTTGTATGAAAACAGCCCATGTTTTTTTTTTTTTTTTTTTTTGTAAAATAAGAGTCTCTTTACAGCCAGGCTTCCATTGAGGTAAACTGGTCAATAATGAAGTTATTTTAATGTGTCTGCACATGCAGAATAACCTAAAAAGCTGCCTGAAGAACTTTTGTGTCATTTGGAAGATAGGTGAGTATGAAGAAAGAAAGAAGGAAAACAGTATAGGAGAAAGCCTTCTTTTCCACAAGTTTTTAGGCTTGATCTCTGTTCATGTGCTGGCTTCCCTGAAGCTGGTCTGAAAAGAGGAGGTAGCTTTGTTTTGTTCCTCTCTAAAGGCTTTTTAGAAAGTGCGTTGATGCTGTTAAAAATGGTCTGAAGGAACTTTTATCTTGAAAGCCGCTCGACATGACCTACCGTATTGACTTGAACAAGGGACTGGTCTGCATAACAGCTGGTGGCCTCAATTTATCACCCAGGAAGTAGAATTTCGTCTGTGAAGCTTGCTTTATGGCCTTTTGCAGATGGACTGTCCCTTGCTCCACCTGTGCTCCAAGACAGGGTGATTCTCATCTAAAGAGGACAATCTAGTAGGTACTGCTGGGGCCCTGGCACAGCACTGGGCTGACAGAAGTGCATCTTGTTCACATCTAACCAGATTAGGCTGATTAAGCAAAGGACTGTGCAGAAGCACTGCACCCCTACAGTAAATCATTTGTGTCATTACTCTCACACCTTAATAAATAGGACTGGTTTGCCCTTATTTTGAAGAGTGTGATCTGGGGAAAAATTCTGTGGTTGTTGTGAGAGGAAATACTGTAATTCATACTGGCCAGTAATTGATATTGGCCAGTATTGACTGTCACTTCTTACGGAAGCTCAGAGTTTTTTTTCCAGGTGTTGGAAGTGACAGATTTCTTTTGCATCCTTCTATTTGCTGAGAGATTGGTGTTAAAGACTCTAATCTAAAATATTCTTGCTTTTTTGTTGTCTCAGAAAGCTCAGGATTTAACAGTGTGCTAGTCTTGGTCTACATGGCCCTCCTGCCTTCAGTAGAAAGGGAGAGTTCAGAGCCATGGGGTATTATGAAGAGATTGGGACAGAAATAGTATCCTGTAGAAGTACTTTAGGTTTGTGTGGCAAGATTTTGGTAGCAGAGGGGTTTCTGTGAGAAGCTGCCAGAAGCTTCCCCCATGTCCAGTAGAGCCGGTGCTTCTAGACAGACCTGCTGATAGCCAAGGCCAAGCCAGTCAATGATGGTGGTAGCACCTCTGTGATTACTTATTTAAGAAGGTTGAAAAAAACCCTATGTAACTGCAATTGGAGAGAGGAATGAGAATGTGTGAGAGAAACAACTCTGCAGACACCAAGGTCAGCAAGGAAGGAAGACACTGAACATGTGCTGAAGCAGTGTGCTCCTGAAGGACTGCACCTTGTGGAAAGGACTCACAGTGGAGCAGTTCTAAAGAACTGCAGCCTGGGGGAAGGTCTCATGTTTGAGAAGTTCGTGGAAGACTGTCTCCTGTGGGAGGGACCCCACACTGGAGCAGGGGAAGAGTGTGAGGAGTCATCTCCCTTAGGAGGAAGGATTGGCAGGAAAAATGTGTGATTAGTTGACTGCAACCCCCATTCCCTATTTCCCTGTGCTGTTGTGGTGGAGGAGATAGAGAAATCCAAAGTGAATTTGAGCCTGGGAAGAAGAGAGGGATGGGGGGAAGGTGTTTTAAGATTTGGTTTAATTTCTCATTATCCTTCTCTAGTTGATTGGCAATAAGTCAATTTCCTTGAGTCAAGTCTGTTTTGTCCATGAAAGTAATTGCTGAGTGATCTTGTCCTTATCTCAATACGTGGACGTTTGTCAATTTTTTTTGTCCCCCTGTCCTACTGAGGAGGGGAAACGATAGAACAGCTTGGTGGGCACCTGGTGTCTAGCCAAGAACAATCTACCTCAAAAAGCCATTCAAATGTTCATCAACAGGACACAAAGTCCAGGTGTCTTCTAAGACTTAAGCTCTTGGACTTTAACTTTGGTCTGTAGTCCTTGCTTTTGCTCTCCCTCTGTATACAGAAGAATATATTCAAGGCTGTGAGGAGGGTGGCCTACTGATGTGGTGGTGCAAAGGCGATCCGAGTTCTTGCACTTAGTCTAATCATCTGACTTGGCTGTTTCTGGGGAATCTAGACATGTTCTGCAGCTTTGGAGAGGAGAGGGACCTTTACCTGAAGAGTATCTCAACCTTGACATCAGGGCTTTGCTGCCTGGTAGCCACGTGGGACTATGGAACAGATTTTCTCTTCATGTTTGTTTTTGGCGAGTCACTGCAAGTGTGATGCTGTCCTTCCATGCCTCTTGAGTTCATGAGCTATTCCAGCTTTACTCTTGAAAGGTCCCTGTGTATCAAGAACATATCTTTTCCAATTTAATATTAGAAGAGATGTTGTTAAATGTATTTAACAACATGTGATGTGCACTTACCGTGATGTAGCATTAAGCTTACGTGTTCAAGTCAAATAGGAAAAATAAATTTGTTTTGTCTTTTCAATGTGGAGGTGCTCAAAGCTAATATTTCCACAGAATCATCACCTGTCTTAAAGTATGTGTATAATCTGCTATTTTATTTTTAGAAAAAGCAGATCAATATATAGGGGTTTTTTTAAATAAGCTAAATGCCTTCAAAAAACCTAAAAGTTAGAACTTATTGCATTGTATTAAAATCATGAGAATCTCCTTCCTTATTTTTGACTGATAGACTCAGGCTGGATTTGCATTCAGGCAAATCAACCTTCGCCATCAATTAATGTTGCTGCTGAATGTGTTTCCAGGGATAAGTTTGGGGTGGGAAGTGTTCTGCCGTAAAACACTTAGTGATGCAGAATGCAGTAGAGGTAGTGTTGCTGGAATAACCACTCATCGACCTTCTCTTTAACTAGCTCTGACCAGAAACACCAAGAAGATGAGAGCAATGTGGAGGAAAGGTCAAAGGAAAATTAAGCTTCTCAAAATACTTGTGTTTTCATGTCTGCTTGCATTTTAAGATTTTTGGAAAAAAATAATGTTTACTTGTATTTAATTAAATAATTTTAATAATGGGGAAAGAGATCTCTGTAATGTAACATTTTAAGCCTGGGATTTTCAGTAAGTTTTAATTAAAGAATTCCAGCTCCTCTTTTTCGTACTGTTGTGGTGGGGCAGTATGGAATATGTGTTGCAACACTGTAAAGATGATTGAGCCTGTGTCAGTCTGCTGAAGATAATGGCTGTTGTATGTTGGATATGCTTAGATATATTTGGGTTTTCTTTTCCTCCCAACTACTTCATACTTTATCATGCAGTGAATTATTAAAGACCTTGTCGAATGAAAACTGTTGGCGGAAACAATCCAGAATAAACGCCTTATGTAGGAAGTGGGAGAATCTCCATCACTTGCAATCTTGAAATCTACACTGGAAATATTTATGCAGGATATCCTGTCATTTAAGTAGAAGTTACTGGTGTGGTGCAGAGATTATTTAAAGATGTACCTTACTTTGTGTTACAGGTAAGGTAGAACTGGATTATCTGAGGGGTGCCTTCTGGCCTTGAGTGTATTACTGCATAGCCTTTTAAAATAAAAATGCTTGTACGTTTATGAGGAAAAGATTTGTGGATGCATTTGCAAAATGAGAGGATGGGAAGTCCTTATTCTTTACTCCCTTTTCTGCTGATTTTTTGCATGACTCAAAAATCCTGAGGATCATTTTCCTCTGACTTTGGAGGGGAAAAAAACCTCACATGAATGTGGGAGAAAAACCATGGAAATTTCAGCCCCAAGGAGAACATTTCTGTGAAAGTGTACAGATCTGAATAACCTGTTTTGCAGCTTCACTGACAGTGTTTGGCCAAAACAAAACCTTATGTTCTGTAGATCAATAGAGAATAACCAATGTTGGTCAGCTTATGTCTATGCTTTGATTATAGTTCCCCTTTTTTGGGCTGAAAGATCTGAATACCCCACAAAGTGCCTGGAGGTGTATGGAGTGCTCTTTCTCTAAGGAAGCATGAGTTGAAGCCCATCACTTCTCAGGGCATAAGTGAAGAGCAGTAATAAAAGTCCCAAGCAATGCAATGATGTTGGTTTTAGGCAAAACTAAGCAGTCAGTTCTAATGCCACTAATTAAAGTCCCAGTAACAAAAGAGAAGTGTTAGATGAGGAGTCAGTGACACAACAATACACTTAGCTCTGGTGTTTTTTTGGAATAGCAGGGGTATAAATTTTTTGCAGCTGGCATTATGAAGGTATTTATTTGTGGAACCCCCAGAAGCACCTTTTGATTAATTCTCAAATTATTGAGCATTTTGTTATTTATAGGGTGAAAACTTGAGAAAAAAGCCTTTGTGGAGAAAATTTGGATGGTGACTGCAATTAGGGTGGGCTGTGCAGCAGTGAACTCCAGGGCTATGCATCAACTATCCTAGAGCTCAAAAATATGCAGGTCTGAGGAACTTCTCAGGAGCCTGCTCTCCAGGGTTGGTCATGTTGGCTGTTCCAACCCATCTCCATAAACAGTGATGAATGATTTCTTCTTCACTATCTACCATTTCTCTTAGCTCAGAAAGAAATATATCATTCAGCATTTTTCTGAACATTGTTTACATTTATTGTCTTTCCATACTTGTTAACTGGCATATTCCTAGTAAAGTCTTTTTCCTGTGCAAATGTAAACACTACTGATCTGCTGTTGCTGAAATGCCATTTGGTCTTAGACTGTTTAAGAAAACAATGTCAGACATACTACCCTCTTAAATTTTTAAAAATACCAACATGAAAGAAAAACAAAGAGGGTATAACTGGGAAATTGTGATTCTCTGGTGTTCAGTTCTGCTCCTCAGATCCACTGAGAGTAATTATTTGCTCCAGGATTGGCCTAAGTGATTTCCTATACCAGAGTCTGCTGCTGTGTGGTTTCCTATGTAGGTATTCATCCAGGGAAAATGAAAATGTGCAGGAATCATGCTATCATGCTGGGCTGGCAAAGATCTGTTTTCAGTGTTTATTCCTTGGAGCAACGATCCTGTTGAAGAACACACCTTCTATGAGCAGGTAAATATATAGCAGTATAAGTGGACATGTCAACCTTTGAAATTTTGTTAGTGTTTTATTGCTTTTGTGAGTTCTTCATGGCAATGTGCCATTTAAAATATTCTGTGATCATGCAGTTGAATAACGAGAACTCTGGAGAGCTGGTAGACAAGCTAGGCTACTGAAGAAAAACGACGTTTGAATGCTCAGGCCAACTTTATTTCATTGTAGGCACAAAATGCACTGAAAACATGACTCCACTGAAATGGTGTTGATGTAATGCCCTGACACAGTATGCAACAACATTAGGAATATGTGAGAGGAGTACACGCAGCATCAAGACAATGTGGATGTGTGATGTGGGGGTTTCCGTTGCCTGGTCAGACAAGAATAAAAAACAAAACCCCAAAACAACAAAAACCCCACATTACCCCTGGCCTTCTGTGATGGCAATGTCTTGATTTAAATATTCTGCCTGTCAAGGGAAGAAGAAGCTTTTAATGTCTTCAAGTATCCCATGGTTTTAAATGCTTCCTCAGGAGGGTGTGTGCTGTGACCCTTAGTGGGTCATTTCCCCTTCCTGTTATTTAAAAAAAGAAAAAGAAAAAGAAAAAAAAGTAGCCTTGCTTCACTTTCAGGCTACTCTGCAGGAGCAAATTAGAGTCCTTATCTGCCTCAAGGGACTGACTGGTGTCTCACACTCGTTGACAGGTGGATAGGTGTATAGAAAAGTCAGTATTGTGCTGACCTTATTTTTCCTTATTATAGGGAAGCCTTCTGTCACATCAGTTGTTTGACTAATGGCAGGTAGCTAGGTTAGAATAATGAGCACCTGTTAAATCAAGTATGTGCTTTCAGGTGATGGGGTGGTATAGTGGCAGACTGAGGTCCTAGATGCCGAAGGCCAGCTTCAGGGGCTGTCACAGTTCTCATGGGGACTTTCCACAGTAACTGCTAGCTGCCTGGCCTTTTGGAGGGAATAAATCTGAACTGTGGTGCCTCATTTATTGATGTACCTTTCCCATAAACTGCACAGCAGACGCATTTTACAATTGTCTTTTAGACAGTGAGATCATCAGTTTCTTCAGTTTCTTTGGTAACATTTTCTAAGAGGAGGAGGTAGTGGTGAGACAAAGGCCCTGGCACGGGTCCACTGCTGGATAATGATGTACTCAACGTGATACTGGTTCCTGCTTGTGACCTTAGACAAATTGCTAACTAATTCTGTCTTTATTTCCATAGCTGATGTAAAATGGAGTTTGCAGTAGTGGTACCTCACAAGGCTATAATGAACCTGAAGTGCAGATGTTTTTGAGATGAAAAAAGGATTTTTACTTCCTCATGCTGGAAGCGTATTTATCCATAATCATAAATTATTAACAGCTATGATCTGATTGATTTCGAGGTTATATATCTGCGTAAACACCATTGTATCCCAAGACCCAGAAGAGCAGATCTCACAGGCAGAAGTTAGACGAAAACAAGGAGCATGAAGCCTTTGGAAGATCTGTAGATACATCCTGAATAATGATATTTTCTTGATGTCCCAGAGAACATGCACAGAAATTAATTCAGTGGATTTGAATTTGTTAGGAAAGTTGTTCTGGTCATCTGCACTGGCTGTATGCTGTGGTACCTCCTGAGGACCATAGTCCTTTGGAGCTCTCTTCCAGAAACATTAAATCAGATTGTGGTCCCCATGTTGTTGCTTAGTGTCATCTTGAAAGAGTTTCTTCTCTAGAAACAAAGATACTCCTTCAGTTTTACTCTCTGGAAGGATGTAACTTGAGTTGGGATTTCTGTCACAGTTGTCTGTATCACTTTTCTAAAAGAACGTGAAGAGCATTTACTTTAAACAATCAGTTTTCCTGTTGGAGTATTTAGTTCATCTACTGTCTTGAGAGTCAGTGGCTATAAAAAAGCCCCTTTATATTTCAGTTATACAGTGCTTCATCAAAAACATAATGGGGACAGGAAAGAGGTGAAGAAAACACTATGTGGTATTTCAAATTGAATCACACAACTTCCATTGTAAGATCTTAGCATTTGGCCAATTGCTAATTAAGCCCCTTCCTAAGTCTGTCGTTGAACAGGTATAGTTTATTTAATAAATTAATAAAAAAGAAAAGAATGAATATTTAATTTAAAATACTGGTTATATATTTAAATAATTAAATCATACTAGTTTCAAGCAAAGTAGCAGAAACCCCATCCAGCACCTCTGGAGGTAGACATAGGCAGTTCAGAAATTGTGAAGCATTATTTACATGTTGTCAGCAATAATTTAAGAACATCACAAAGGACTGTGAAGGACAGTCATTTGTGTTCCTCCTCTAAGAAATTCCCAATTGAAGTATGAGTTCAGAATAATTGTCACATTCTTTGCCATCACTGGAAAGCTCGGGAACTCTGAACCAACATGAGACTGAACCGCTGATTGCCTCAATAATGTTCCCTGTTGATTTGTACCGATGAAATGAAAAAGCTTAAATTTCTTCCTTTCACGCTTTTCTTGCTCTGCAGGGATACAACTCTAATGTCCAAAGTTGTTAACTGTCTGAAATTACCTTACCAATTCAAAAGCAATAACCTAATGCTTCAAACTGGTGTAAAGTACAGCATTGAACTGCAATTTTAGTTTTGAATATTAAATTTCCATGGCTAATATATGCCTTTCATGGAGTTGACACAAAGGAAAAAAAAAATGTTTTAAAGGGAATATAAAGAGATATTTAAAGAGGATAATGCAAAGCTGACTTGTGTTGTGCTGATTCTCTAGATGATTTCTTGGACATAAGGACAGATCAATCCACCCTGCCAACAGGTTTACCTTACTCCTGCCTCTCCACATGCTGAGGCATGTATTTTTCTAGGCCAATTTTGAATACAAGTGTAACACTACTTTCAAGCGCTATATTTATCAAGCTTCTGTTTATTCCCGGCATCCTTCTTTTGTGTTCAGTTCCTGTCATTGCTCAGCCTTGTGAACTTAAGTTGCCTCATTTCCCCAATTGCTTTCACATTATGTGATGTTGTTCTTGCGTCCTGTCCCCATGTGCCCCTCCAAGTCCCAGTCCCACTCCTCTTATAAAGGTGTCAAAGGGATGGTTAGTAGCAAAGAACAAGAGGTGACCTGGTGAGCCACATATATTGTACTGAGCATTATTTAAAAATTGGCTGGTGGGACTTCAATTTTCATACTAATACCATTATTTTCCTTTTCTGTACTTTCATAACAGCCTCTAGACTTGAAACAGTATGATCATTCATGTCAGCTTTCTCTCAGAGTGGGCCGTCTGAACTGGAACTTTCTCCATTCACCACAATCCTCTAGGCCCAACCATTATGAACCCAACTTTAAGAAATATAGCTTTAAGTTGAGGTAATTATATGTTCTTTTTCCTTATGAAAATTACGATGGATGAAAACACGATTTTGAATCAGACATCACAGATTTCAAAGAATATGTGTAGGATTACACTGCTGTTATTGCTGTTGAGCGACTGTATACAGTGATCAGGTAAAACAAGAATTATTATCTGTATTCTGAGAAAGTGTGGGAGCTGCTCAGAAATCTTGGTCTCCTGTCAGTAACTGCAGTATCCTGAAGAAATATTCAGGCAAGGGTAAATGATATTCTAACACTTCCCTCTTATGTACTTAGACAAGGTTTTCAAATCTTATAAAGCGTTTGGAGGAACATACAGTAGGAAGAACACACAGCAATTCATATGCTGCTTCAGATTTATCAAGTATTGTAGTTGCAATACAAAGATTTTCTGTGCGACTTCTAAGTGTCTGGTAAAAAATACCAGTGAATAATAAATTTAGTAAAAAATAAACATTGAGAAATATTTTTCCATTTGATAGAAATCCAGAAATTTATATATTTGAAAAATTATAGGGCATTATCCTCTGATGTATCCCAATAGCAAATTTACATATTGCTGTGGATTTCATTAAGAATGTCTGTTTACAAAAGGAGAGTAGAGAGTAGGTAATAAAAGGCTGCTGTGAAGGTTGAGGATCAGATTTTCCTTTTTTTCCTATACAAGATTTTGAAATTGTGAATAAAACCTTGTTTTTTCCCCTCGGTTTTCTTATTTTCTGTTACTTCACCCTAATTTGCTCATATTTTATTTTTCTTTCCAAATACTCTTCAAACCTATTTTTCTGTATCTTTCATGCAAAGGTGCTTTCCTTCACCTCTTGCTCTGGCTGCAATCTGATTGGTCATTTTGCATCTGATTCCACTGATGTTAGAGGCGATCATACATGCTGCTTGAGTCTATGAATAAAACAGAAGTTAAAGGCCATTGCTGTGGTCCATTATTATCATGATGTAACCTGCAGACAACTGGTACAGTTAAACTGAACGTTCTTTTCCCTCCCTAAAATGCCGGTTGAAGTGTATGGCAACTGTTTATTTTGGGATCATGGCAACATCTTCCAACACTGTGACCCACTTTGTTTCCTTTGTTCATCTTATAATGAGATGTGATGGCAACAACCTTTCAGAACCTGCCCCTTCTTAAAAGGGCTTCTGGAAAGGTCATAGTTTTTGTGTAAACTATCATGGCCAACAAGCTGTAGTCTTCTGATTAAATCTTTGTTATGTGCCGAATATTTGGGAGTAAAGAAAACAAAGAGGGAGAGGTATGATAGCACATGGTGCTCTAGATTGTTTGATCCTTCTCTGAAGGTATCTGTACTCATTTGGTTGAGGAGAGGTGCAAAACATTCTCTGTTACTTTGTTATAAGGAGATCAGAAAATGCAAAAAGCATGTTTCTCTGTGTGAGCACAAACCTATGAGCCTTGATTTGATACTTGATTGTTTGCAGTTGGGGTAGTCACTCAACTGCTTGTGTGTTAATCATGGACATGCTTTCTTATACTGGTTCTCTCTCATTGTAAAGTAAATCCTGATTTATTTGCCTCACTCTGGTTTCATGAGGATTACTGCAGCAATAATTATGAAATATCTAGAGATCACTGATGGGAAATGACAGAGTAAGATTTGGAGGTGCAGTCTGTGGTGCTCAAGTGGAGCATCTAGAGCACCTATGTATGTCTAGACTGTTTCCTCAGAATGGATGGGTTTGGCTTTGTCGTAAAGTGCATGCTTTTAATTTCATCATCAGTTTTATGCAGTTGATAAGGCACACGGATTAAAGTACGGATTAAAGAAAAATTCACTCAGGGACCCAAGTATATTTACTAGTATAGCAGCTAATAGCCTGAAAAGTACTCTCTTTGTGAAAGAGATATAGCCATCAGAGTGTATAATGGACTTTCAGGTCTGTGTGTTTGGATGCAATGCGATTTTCTGATACGTGGATTCCTGCTCTTCACAATTCCAGTACATTCTGGCTTGTTATTAACTAAGACAGAAATTAGTGCTTGACTGAGAGAAAAATATATTCCTTAAAAGGATCTGAATTCTTCTCAGATTTTTATATGCAACAATTTGCATATAACTCAGTCGAGAGCTTGGCATATCTTAGTGAATACACAGTCTAGGTTGATATGATTTGGATTAATATTCTGCTGTGTATATCTTGATTCATTTTACTGGAGTGACACCTAGATTATAAACAAGGAGCAGGAGGCATCCATCTGTAATTTCATTTCTGATGCAAGGTTAACGCTATAGAGCTTTGTCAGCAGTTTTTTTTTTTTCAGTGGGACATCAAAATAATTGAATATAGCTATCTCTCATAGCTATATTTCCAAAATCCTTAGTGTGACTGGAGCTGTGCAAACACGCAGTATCACAGTATAACAAGGCTGGAAAAGACCTTTGAGATCGAGTCCAGCCTATGACCCAACACCTACACCTACTCATCATCTAAACCATGACAGTAAGGGCCTCATCCAGTCTCCTTTTAAACACCTCCAGGGACGGTGACTCTGCTGCCTCCCTGGGCAGAGCATTCCAATGGCCAATCACCCTTTCAGTCAATAATTTTTTCCTAATATCAAGCCTAAACCTCTCCAGACGAAGCTTGAGACTGTGTCCTCTTCTTCTGTCACCAGTTGCCTGAGAGAAGAGACCAACCGCTGCCTGACTACAGCCTCCCTTCAGGTAGTTGTAGAGAGCAATAAGGTCTCCCCTGAGCCTCCTCTTCTCCAGGCTAAACAACCCCAGCTCCCTCAGTCGCTCCTCATAGGGCTTGTGCTCCAGCCCCTTCACCATCTTTGTTGCTCTCCTCTGGACACCCTCTAACATCTCAATATTCTTCTTAAACTGAGGGCCCAGAACTGGACACAGTACTCAGGGTGTGGCCTGACCAATGCTGAGTAGAAGGGGTTGATGGCTTCTCTAGTCCTGCTGCCACACTATCCCTGATGCAGGCCAGGATACCACTGGCCTTCTTGGCCACTTGGGCACACTGCTGGCTTACAGTGAACTTCTGTTAATTTTAAGTACTGCAGATGACTGATCAGAGGACTCCTGTTGGCACAGTCTGTTTTTCCGTTTGCATGCTCTGACACACCTGTCTTAGCGTAATGTCTGCATGAGAAGGTTATAGGTTTTGAACACATTTTTCAAAATATATTACTTCACCGTGCAAAAGGTGCAGACCATGAAACACAGTATTACATTTCTAAATGAATACAGTATCTGTTTATGTTTCTGTGCTTGCTTCATTTTAATGGCAAAAGGATTTGGGTTTTTTTTGCCCTACAATTTAGAATGTGCAGCTCACCAGCGTATTGAGCAAATGTGTTATCTTCTCCAACTTTTTCACCCTCAAGGAACTTGAAGTAAAAATTTCCTTGTCTCTAATCCTTAATGTTGGAAGCTACAGGAAAGAGTGGCGTGGACAGACCCATAACAAGTCTGTGTGACTCAGCCATTTAAAGGACAAATAAAAAGGAATTTAAAAGCATAATATTCTCTAAGTTTTCACTTTTCTATTCAGAAACACCCTTTAGTAAAACTGAAGCTAATATTTGAATAAGCATATTGAGTTTCTATTGAAACATAACTTATGCTCAAGTTTGCTTGTATCGGCACTAATTCTTTTGTGCAACATTGTGGAGGTATCTAATTAATCTCTCTTTTTTCTTTTCCCCTCCCATAGTTAATGGTCTGATGACGCTTGGATTCACAGGTGAGCTTTACTTCTGAAATTCAAATATCTATTTCTGTTTTATTAATGTCAGCCATTTGAGAAGTGCTTTCATCCTATTTTATTTCAATTATTCAACTGTCATGCATTTTTTTACAGCTGATCTTGTCCATTGACTGTATGAACAGGCAGTGTTGTAGTGTTTTGTGAAAATCCATCTCAGTAGTGATGGTAAAGTGAGTTATAATTTTGAACCCCATTAGACAGAAAGGCCTGTGTTGTCAGATTATTCCTGTCAAATGACACTATCAGAACTTTCTCTATAACCCTTCAAAATACTGAAGTTCTAAAGAGAGCAAACCAAAAAACCCACCAAGGCCATGTAAAATCTGTTTAAACACCCTGCTGGGAAGGGGTTGGTGTAAATTGTTAGTGCATGTGATGTAATGGAGGAGAAATTTGTATTTTGTTGGATTTACAGGGTTCTAAATCAGGTGATAGCTGGCTGTTTAGAATGCCCTGCCAGCGAAAGCAGCTTTGTCAAAGCATCAATGCAGGATTACAGTATCCAGCTGGGCAATTTTCTTATCTGGGTTTGAATTCTGCCCAGCTTTAGTGTTCATTGGCAGATCTAACTGTGGAAACTATAACTTATAACTGCTGCACCTGCCAGGTGAACTGGTGGGAATACTTGAATAGGCAGGTTCCACGCTATCATGTTAACTTCCCAAGGACAAAATAATGCTGCCTCTGTTTCATAACTTTCCCTGTTTCGATCATTGGTGGTTAATTATAGGTCTCCTGTTTTTCTAACATGGATGAAAGCATAGTATTAGCTCTAAAAGCTCTGTCAATGAGACATGATGGAAGAGTTGGGGTCAGGTCCCGATGACTCAGCTGTACTCCTGGAGATGTTTGTGGTCTGTGTAAAATAGTCGACTTGGGATCTCAGGTGTGGCATAGACTGCCCAGTTATGGGCCTGCTGCTCTTGGAAAGTATGTGAAAGCAAAGTATTTTTTTTGGTCAGATGTCTGTGTCTCAAATCAAAACAAAAAATTTCAACCTGATCAAAATAGTTAGTTTGAATAGATTTTTTTTTTCCAGAATTTTAATTTTCTAAGAAATATCAAAATATAATACTATCTTTGTATTCCAATGCAGGCATGGGCTGAATGAGAAAAACGTTTGAATTTGATTCTAAATAATGTGGAGTTGCCATTACAGGTTGCAAAAGATACAGGCTTGCTCAAGTCAATGTTAACTCTTTCTCTGCAAGTAGCTGTATGCTGTACATCAACATCTGATAGTGGTATATAGTTCCTTTAGTTGATATACTAAAGAGAAAGCTTAAGACTGTGGGAATTTAATCCCTTTTTGATGCGGAAGTACATTTACATTCATGTAGTTGAATGGAATGCATCTATGTAAGCTTGAGTAACACTTTCTGCACATGATCAGCAACTCCAGGCAGCTTTTAACTAAAACTGCAAACGGGCAGTAGTAAATTAGTATGAGTAGAGGCTAAGTAAGATCAGAAAAGTGTCTGGGTTCCTCTATGCTAGCTCTAAAGGAAGATACTATATATGGTAGCCTGTTATGTTTGTAATACATTTGCATAAAGGTATATTTTATCTATTTACTAAAATTGTTTAGGAAGTTGAATGTTATGTTTACAACAATGTAAGTGGCAAGCAGAATTACGTGAAGGAGTTTGAGTGATGTGTTCTTTTTTCTTCTATTTCAATATTTGAGGTTTAAGGGTGCTTTCTGATTTTATCTAGGTGCACGTCAACAGACTAATCTCTGCAATGAATCTCTCCTGTTAGAAAAGTTGCCTGCCTGTGGAAAATTTTTTGAAGAGGTGATGAAGAAAGTGGACTCTAAAAAGTGGTGCAACCTGACAGAATTCATCATGTAAGAGTTAGATTTGGTTTTGGTAGTTGTCACTTTATAATTGTGTTTGCCCTTCAAAAAAAGGGTCACAAATGCCAAGAACAATGTAATACTACATCCCTAATATATCCCTAATGCATGTAAGTTGCTTGTGTTCCAGATAAATCGAAATCCTCCTGTATATGGTTGCCACTTGCAGAAGGCTAAGCTCTTAAGTTTTTGCAGTATGGCCACATGTGCACAGAGGGACCCAGCTCTTAAAAAGTGAATGGTCATGAAATAGACAACTTTAGTGAAAAGTAACTGATAAGCTAATGAATAGTAGGTGCTATTGTTTTTACCTCAGACAATTGTGGTTGTATTTGATGTATATTTCTGTGTATTTTAGGCAAATGTTATTGAAGTAATTTTTTTTGTCTATGAAACCACTAAAGCAATACGCTTTTAAAATCACCTCATTATGTTTTTTCTGTTGGCAGCAATGTGGTTCCCTCCCCTGATTTCCTTTTTTCAGTAAGGTGACTGGAACATTTCCTCATATATTGTTTCAGAAATCCACCTCTTAGGTGAAATGATCCTTTCCAAACGTAAAATGATTTGTGCTATTGAGCCTGCTTCGGATTATTTCTTTGCCTGCGTAGGGTAGCATGGAGAAAGTGAGCAGCACCCATTTTGTTTTGATATCTAAAATACTGCAAGACTTGACAGTAGCGAGGGTGGCACTGATATTTTCTTATTTCTATTCCTGTTCCATAGTTGCTGGAGGTATTAAACATCTCTCTATAAAGCTGCACACTTCAGCCTCTGCTCAGGAGAAAACTCGTAGGGCATGTGTAATTGGTGGCATTTTTGGCTTTGTCGAGCATCTGCTGCTTCAGAGCGTGTCAGCTCATGCATAATGCTTGGTTTTCAGAAGCGCTGAGTACCCTCTACACCGACTGAAATCAGAGGAAACTGCAGGTGTTCAGCACTCCAGAAAATGAGACTCGAGTAAATGAGCCTCTGGTGGGGTGAGAGGCAGCTGAAAGCACAGCATCTTCCTGCATTTGAAAGTGCCCTGGTGCTGTTTTGGGGACTACTTCTGAGGCAGGGAAGCCACAAGCTACCTATCGCTACATCTGTTAGCAGTGTCATTTAGCCAGCCCCATGGAATCTTTGGTAATGTCTCCTATTTAGTACGACATTATGTGATGCAAGATTTTGCAGTCACCTTGTACAGGATTTTAGATAGCTGATCACCAGTAGAAATCATAGGTAATGAATTGTCAGACTGCTGTGCTGTGTTGCAGCAGTTCCTCATATTTTCTTACTGCTGACACCTGTGTTTAGAAGTCCTACCAGTTGATAAAGTTTCATAATCTGACAGTGTGTTAACAATTTAGATGCTATTCCTTCTTGGCACTTGTATTTGCACGCCTTAGATGGCTTTGCAACCTTGCAGTCTTCTAAAAAGTATATTCTTAAAACTCATATTTTTGGAGTCAAAAATGCGCTTGCACAGCTCTCTTCAGTTCAGGGGAGGAGCAAGAGGAAGTAAGCCCTTATCTAGCTTGCAGTGGATTCAAATCTGAAGTGTGTGTATGCAGAAGAAAAGAAAAGCTTTGCAATGCAGCTGCTGCTAAATTCATTTAACAAATAGCTGTATGATAATTTTAATTGTACAACTCATCTAATTGCAAATTCTTTAAATTATTTTAAAGAAAGCACTCTAATTTTGCTCCGTTTGATCTTCATCACAATTGTATCATAATCACAAAGCTGAGTTCTTTGCTGATAGTTTGTTCATATTGATGCGTCCTCAACTGATGGGACTATTTACAGCAGAGAAAGGTACCTATAGGATTCAAAATATTAGACTCTGCTTTTGTTAATGTAGGTGAAGAAGCAGGCAGTTTTTCAAGACTTGTGCTAAGATTTCTTCAAGATTTTTCCAATATTCTTTCTTCAAGAATATCCCAATATTCTGAGAAGTTATTGAAAAAACAGTATTTCTAACCATGGTCACTTAAAATTCAGATATTTAAACCTGGTGGGATTAGTTTACCCTGATCCTACATTTAGCCTCAAGCAGAAAATTAGTCAACCTGGGTCAGACAGTGAGTTAAAACTGGGAGTTTTGTTTAAAGGAAACAGTTTCTTTATTCAGGAATTTCTGCATGGCTTTTTACACTTATGAAGATATTGCAATATTTGGCACTGTGTCTTACATCAAAACGAAATAGTTGGTGGAAATATGCTTCCTTTCTGAATTTTTTGGTTTATGGAAGGGTTTTAGCTCTTCATGGTAAATGGCTATTCTTGTTTATGGGGCTGTAAATAGCAATTATTTGCTTTGCTTCACTGTTTGGCCAAACAGTTGTGAGGGACATTTCAGTGACTTCAATTTGCTGTAACTTAATTATGCTGTAAGACTGCCTGACAGCTACATTACTTATTTCTCAACTTTATTCTTAACAAACTTGTGTTATTTAAAAAACCAGCATTTTGACTGATTTTAAACAGATGGTGCTTTCTCATGTGTGTCAGCTGCTACTGGAAACCAACACAAGAGTTTTAGCCTCTATGGCTGATCTTGGTCTTGCTGGAAATGTATAATGATCACATATAAATTGTAAAATTTCTGGTGAGGTTTTACGCAAGCATTATCAGGAAAAAGTTTCCCTATTAGTTTTCACACTTTTCCTGTCAAGATTCATACAGAAATAAAAATATTTGGGGTTAGATTGACCAAATGTATTTTAAATAAATATGATGAAGCATCCAAGTAGGATTTTAAATTATTCAGACCTGATGGGTTTCAGTGGTTCTTTCTTGAACAATGGAACAGCTGGAGATACTCATTGACAAAAGAAGAGGGAGTCAGCTGTTCAGTTTTGTTGATGCTTTTAGGCTATTCAGATAGAGCCCTGAAGATGGAAATGTGACTGAGTGGCTTAAATGTCAGGAAATTATGGTAAAGCAGAGACTGAAGTGTGGGTGAAAGCTATGGAGAGTTAACAAAACCAAATGGACTTTTTGTTTGCCGAAGACTGTAATTACAGAAAGCTTTTTATTCTTAATGTGTAATATTGCTGTTATTTTCTGTGTATTTATACTAACACATCTACTACCATATTATGTATAATATATGCAATATTTCCATATTATATTTAGCAATGGGAGCTAAATATGTAACATCTACTACTGTCCACAAACCTAAGCCCCTTATTAATGGCCAGATTCCTTTTTTCCTGTGCTCGGTGCAATAAATTCTGATCTGGTTACCATGGGACTGTAGTCCAGAAGCCAGTTGTGACTAATTCCTTAAGCAAGAGACCAGATGAAGATGGGAGTATCCAGAGCTGTCTTGCATGAACTTCAAAAAATGTTGCTTATTGTAGTTATGTAGATTAGTTTCTATTCTTAGGTAATGAAAGGGTTTTCTGAGTACTTCTAACTAGATCCTGGAAACGATTTAGCTAGAACAGTGTCTAAACAAACTTCTGTGTCTCTCCCAGCCCTAACCGAATGGAAATATGGGACCAAATGGTTCTCAGTGGCTCATCAAACTTTTTGCCTGCTTCCAAGCACTAATATCTCCTCTGTCTTTAGCATTCCCATTTTCCAAACATTTTTGTGTGTACTTACTAGCATTTTGAGTGTACTTACCAGCATTTCAGTAAATTTGTGGCCAGAGAGATGACTACGGCCATCTGGTCTGCTCTGTTGAATAATACAGACTATACAATCTGCTCACTAGTCTCTATCATAAATCCTGTAAGAGTGAGTGAGGATCTTATAGGAAGAAATCAACTTATTCAGAAGATACCAAATTAACATTAATCCAATGCATCTGTGTGCAGATTGTTCCAAAGAATTCACTGCTTGCAGTCAGAGTAAAATATGTCTTATTTCTTCTCAGTTTGCCTGACTCTAGTTCACAGTAATTATATGGTAGGATATATAATGTAGGATATCTACATAGGATATATAGATGTAATGTAGAATTTGATTGTTGTCTTTTATCTAGTCAAGTGTCATCTGCTTCAATGGAAGGCGGCATTCTGTCATATCAAGCCAGTATTACTGTTGCAACAGTCACCTCACAAGTATATGAGTTTGGGCACCTGCTAGCCTGGGAGCTCCCAGCTGAGCATTCTGTGTTTGCCAGCTGTGAATCAAGAGGATTACCAATTTGTGTTTTGGAAGAGAGTTCTAGCAGAGTAATGCATGTAAGGAGGAGATGGGGCTTCACTGTTTCAGCAAAAGAATTGATTGTAACAGACTTCCTGCAGTTCCTTCATTTCTTTTTACCTCATCAAGCCTGCCTTCATGGCCCAGAGAGCCCCTAATTTGCTGTGAGGTGGCTGTGTAACACTGCTCTATGGTCCAAGACCCATGCCCACACTGAGCAACTGTTTTATTTTCTAAACAGCCTCAATGTAATTTTCCCAGAACCCTTTACATCAAAATGAATCTTATAAACAGAAGCAGTGGACTTCAATCCCATTGAAAATGACAAAGGAGTTCCACCCATGTTGAACAAATGCTGAAGATTTGAAAAAGGAATTAAGGAAAAAAAGATGTGCATGACTAGAGCCAAATTTGATGTGATCTTCTGGAAAAATAATCCTAAAGGTGTTCCTTATTTTTAAAGTCAGTGGCAGTTTTACCTGTTACAATTTGGCCCAACTAAACTAATCATAGAAGTGTCTAGTTTTAAAAGAAACATAGTAAAATATTAAAGAAAAGAAAGCCAGATGATGTTTTCCGATGGGAAAACAAACTGTGGAGGAAACATGTACAATCCAAGATCAAATTATATGACCTCATTTCGTAAAGCTTGGACCTGATGACTTCTGCTGGCTGACTGTGTATGTAAGATCCCTCCAAATGGAGTAATTTTCTTGGTCAGTTGTGTGAGTTTTTTCAGCTTCCCCATTGACTACTGCAGGAAGTCTGATCTAGATGCTGATCGGTGATTGCATCCAGCTGCTAATTTCAAAACATCTGTAGAAGAGTAATGTACTGTGAAAATCGCAGACAAACCACTGGGTTTGTTTTGCAGCTAAAATGAGGCACTGATTCGTGTGAGCTGATTCATTCCCACTGTAAAGTCTCTCACAGTTAGAATGTAGACACTTCTGGTTCACTTTTTTCAAAAGTGTCAGAAAATCCTCAGTTCTGGATTTTTGCATGTAATTTTCTCACACAAAAGGCAAACTGGGGCTGCCTGGAGCTGAACTTTTGATTGGCCAGCACATGTGATTTTAGATCCAAAATAGTACTTATAAAAAGGAGTCTCACTCTTCCTAAGCCGTGCTGTGTTGGCGTGTGTGTCCATATTTGTGTTAGGTTTTATATCCCAGTAGATGGACTTGTACATTGGTTATGATTTATCTTGGATAAAGTCCTGGTAAAATGCTGCAAATCACAAATCATCTTGCACAAGAAAAGCTCACTGTATTGTTGTGTGCTGTCCAGATTATCCTTTACAATGTTTTTGAGCAACATCCTATATGTGTCTGAAGAATAATTCTCTTTTTTCCCTGAAGATTTGCTGGGGAAGGGAACCAAAATTCCTTATTTAGCCTGGTGTAACTCCTCTCAGTTAAGTCACCCTAGATTTTGTAGAAGGAAATATTCTTTGTCGGCTTAATATCTTTGTGAAGGAAGGCTGAAGAGGCCTACACTTAATGTGGCCTCATGTCAGTGTGATTTATTTATCGTTAAGCGTTTGATGTAGTATAGAAAAACAGGGACTGCTGTGATAGATGCTAGCACTTAGTAATTCTCCGTACAGATAGAGGTGCTGGTTTGTTTTTTTTTTTAATTAAACTCAGTGAAATGCAGATAATGCTGATATTTCATCCTTTTTACCTTTGTATTTCTTTCACCTCTTCCAGTATCAAAACTTAAAGTAATTTTGTATTAAAAATCCTTTTAAGAAGTCATGGGGATCAGGGCAGCAGTGGCAAAACCAGTGTGGTACCAATTATCCCCAAGATCCTATTTTTCTCCTTCTGTGACTCATGTGGTGTTTTTTTTTTTTTTTTTTTCGAAAAGCAAAACAGTGTGTAAATCAGTTAGGTGTGAGCAAGTAAAGAAATGGAAAAGAATGTCATATTTGGGCAATTGTGTTGCCATCACGCTGGTAGCTGACAATTGCAATTTTTCATTGCAGAAATAACAATGTTTGCTATCTATTATTTTAAAAATTGGAAAGAAAAGAACGCTACAGTTTATAATATCTGACCAAATTGCCAGATGTAGGGCTGTGCTGAAAATGTGTGCATTCACTTGCTGTTTGGGATCAGCAGTTCTAGCCATGAAATTGCTGAGAAGTTAATGGAAAGACACAGCTTGTCCCTGAATTGAGACTGTATTAGAGTATCTCTAAGAGGAACTGCGTTTCAGGGGAATCTCCATTACTTGCATATGAGATATTTGTTTTGTATTGTGTAGATACGAGTATGTCCTGATAAATATGAATAAAGTCATTAGTTTGAGTTCAGAGACCAGGATTCCACGTGAAGCAAGAATACACTGTGACCACGTAATTGCTTTCCTCCTGGTAGATGCAGAGGCTGAAGCATGGTTACTTAATGCAGTTATAATTTTTCTGCTTTACTATGTAGGAGAGGGAAAGACATTTAATACAATTCATGGCTGTGAAAATAAAATCTGTATTTGATAATTCCAAATGAGGGACTGAATAGACTTATGGCTTTGGACACTAATTTCTAATATCTTTTCTCTCTTTAGTGCAAAGTTATGATAATGCACTCCTAAACCTGTGTCTGTTGTAGCGACCTTACCTGATGTGAAAAGTATTCATGGACATAAATTTTCTGATGAATTATTCTAAGTATGATTTCTGAGTTCTAATGATAAGGGCACAGACACTTATGAATTATGTGAATACCTACAGACTGTTTTGCTTATAAATCCAAAGCCATCAGTATGTTCTGCATCGTATTGTAGAAATAGCTATGCTACAAACTAGCAAAGCCGTATCAGCATTTCACCTGATAAGATCTTCTGGGTTTTCATTTCAGACACCAAAAAATCTTGCTTTTTACAAAGAAAACTTTGCTTTGATGACCTTTCTTCAAACTGGTAGATGGGCTGAATGAACAGGATAAGGAGAAACTTCCAAGAGCTCATATTTGGTGCAGTAAAACAATGTTTTTTGTTATTTATACCATAGAATCATTGAATCATAGAATCATAAGATTGGAAGAGACCTCTGAGATCAAGTTTAGCTGTAGCTGTCTCACTACTAAACCATGTCCCTAAGAAACTGATCTAATGACCTTTTAAACCCCTCCAGGGATGGTAACTCCACCACCTCCCTGGGCAGCTGTGCCAATCTCTGACCACTCTTTTAGTGAAGCAGTTTTTCCTAATGTCCAGTCTAAACCTCCCCTGGCACAACTTGTGGTCATTTCCTCTCGTCCTATCACTGTCACGTGTGAGAAGAACCCAGCACCCACCCCGTCACAACCTCCTTTCAGGCAGTTGTAGGCAGTGATGAGGTCTCCCCTCAGTCTCCTCCAGGCTCAATAACCCTAATTCCCTCAGCTGCTCCTCGTAGGGCTTGTTCTCCTGCCTCTCATCAGCCTCGTTGTCCTTCTCTGCACATACTCCAGCCCCTCAGCGTCCTTCTTATAGTGAGGGGTGCAAAACTGAACACAATAACACATGATAACCACGGTCTACTGAAGCCTTAGGTCAGGGATACCATTGCTGAGGAATGGGGAGATGATTAGAATTTGTTCTTCATTAAGCAGAACTGTTTGGTGGGTTTTTTTTGAACCACTGGAGAATCTGGGTCTGCCATTGATAAGATGATGAATGAATGTATCATGCCAAAAGTGTGTGCTTTTGCAGCCCATTCTCCATATTTTCAAGATTTTTAAGAACTCAGACCTTCCTGTCTTTCAGTTTAGCAAAGATTTGCAAAATTAACTATGAAGTTCTTACTAGTGTGAGAAAAGAGCACTTAGGGATGTTCTGAGCCTGATACTAAGTAGCCAAAAAATTGACCTTTTCATTATTAACAGATAAAAACTCTTCAATTTTTAATATCAGCTTTCAGTTTTTCTAGTGCTTTGTTCAACAAGTTTTGACCTATGTTGTCATGAGTCATTGTTTTATAAAAGGCTGAAATCTAACATTTGCCAAAATGTCACGAATGCAAGTATTGATGATTACTACTTAAACTTCAGAAAGAGCTTTCAGCAAGAAGTCAAGGTCACCAGAAGACGCCAGTTACAATATTTTAGAAAGGCTTCTGCCAGTAAAATTGATGTGTACCTCAGTAGATGCATCAGACTAATGGCTGGTAGCCTGCACCCACAAGGTGGGATCGATATACCAGTGGTTACTTTACCAAGTCAAACAATAAGTAATTCAAGAATAAGAATATAATAATCCTAATAAGTAAGGCCATGGGCAAAAAATAATGCAAAATAGAGGTGATGTTAGAAAGCACTCTGCTGTTAAATCTCATCACTGTCAGCTGATCTGTTTTTTCAATGCCTTTCATGCCCTCTTTGAGTTTTAGTGTGGCAAGATCAGCAGTAGAAAACAATGTCCTTAGAGCTTATTATTAAATATTGTATTTAAAAATAAGCAATATATAAGATTTCTGTTTAAAGTTACTTGGTGGTAAAATAATATGACATAACTGATAAGCTGATATGGATGGTATATTTTTAGAGGCAGTGAAAACACAAAAAGATAAATGTTTTATGAATACTTAATAAAAACTTTTGTAGTGCTTCTGTTTTGGTTTGCAGGACAGTTCGTAAGTTCTTGTTTTCTAAATGGATCAAACATGAATGTATAATTACTCAATTTAACTTAGCAGAGGAAAAAAAATAGATTTTCTTGCTTCAAGCTACATGTGGTATTAGTCATGTGGTTAACTGTTGACAGCACTGCGAGGTATGAATTAATATTACCCATTTGTTCCGTGATCAGGGTTTTTTTTCAATTACAGAAGTTTGCAAAGTAATGATACTTCTAAAAAAGTATTTTACATGGTTAATTGACAAGACTCTGGCATTTCTATTTACCTTTCTGAAACAGTATATAATTCAATGTTGGGAAGTATATCCAAGACAACAAATGCCATGTTCTGCACTCTTAAAGACATTAGTCATCTTCTTCAGCCTATTGAATAATTTGCAAAGGGCAGATATATATGTGACCAGCTGCACTGATAAACTTGATGGAAATGTATGAAATGACTATAATACTTACGAAGAATAATATAAGTTCTGACACAAAGCCCCAAGACTGTGCCTGTAACTCTTTTTATTTGACAAATTAAGAAAATCAGCTATGATAACCTTCAAAATAGTTCCCTTCTGAGCTGACACACAACTGCATATGATGCTGCCAATGTTCAAAGCAATTCCACAGATCGTTTTCTGAAAGGCTCTTGAGGATCTCCATAGTTTTTGCTTTCACATCTTTTACTGGCAAAACAAATGGGTTCCTTTGAGCTGCAACTTGATCTTTTGGGAAGAGGGAGCCAGGTCTGTTGAGCAGGGTGCTCAAGTACAATGATGTTATTAGTTAAAACCTACTTCACAAAGTGGTGTGGGCTGGCACACGGGATAGGAAAGTGTCTGTATTTGAACACAAGTCCACTCATACTGGGTGAAGTGATTTGAATTGAGCCTTATCTCACTGTGAAAGGTTAGAACGTGTTCTCTGACTGTCTCTTTGTCCCTCCCCTCCCACTCTTGGTCCCGGAGCTATAGAATTAGTCTCATTTTATTTGTGTTGGACCTCATATGAGTACAGCAGCTTTATACGTTTAAAGACTTTTTCCTATGATAAGGGCTAAATGTGTTAAGGGTTGGAAAGAACAAAGGTTGCCATGGCATAGTGCATAGGTGAACAGTTAATAGCACCTTTCTTCTCAGATTTCATGAAACTGATGTTCTACATTTCTCTTCAATGTCTGCTAAATTGTACCTTTCATGTTAAGATATCAGTTCATACCATAAGTTTTGGCAAGGGAAATGTTAAAAAGAGCATTCTGGCATCTAGAGTTGGGTTCTATATCTGCCTCCATTATGGATCCTGTGAGACTGGGAGGTACCACTGTGGCCCTGAGTCTGATTTTTATCTGCAGGAAGGTAACTTAAGAAGCAGTATGATCTTAAGATTGTCTATGCTATGTATAATTTATCAAAATACACTGTAATCTATCATGGATTTTTCCATCATAGTACTGGGGAATGTAGATACCTAATCCATATCTAGGTTGCCACGTAGTTTACAGGTGTAAGGTATTAGTGTTACTACTTAAGAAAAAATAGGTAAAAAATGTAAGGTTCTACTTCTGACTATTGCTGTGCACAGAAAAAAGTGCGAAAATAAGGTAGTGTTTTCATCATCCAAAGAGGAATTAGATAAGGGCTCAAAAAGTGAACCCACTACTTGTGATTAGTGCTTAAAAATTAACAGACCCTATAATAGCTTTTTTATGGCAAGGGTTTGTAATCTTTCACAAATGATATGCCGTATTACACTAATCTTCCTCAAATTAAGGTAAAGCTTAGGAGGCCCAAAGAAGAAGTTGTGTGAACTCAGCGGAGTCAGAAGCAGAGAACCAGCTGCCTCTCTCAGATGACACCCTCAAGATGCTGGGTCCTCCTGCTTCTGATCTGCAACCAGTCTTACTAAATATCACCCAAAATCTCCTGCCATAATATTTTTTGCATCTGCTTAGGACACTGCTGAATTGCCCTTGTCAAAACTGCAGAACCTTCTTGTTCGTTAACTAGTAGTTGACGTGACCTGAAGTTTAAGATCTATAATTAGTCACCTGATTTTTGACTCCCATTATTTATGATCTGCTTGGAACAGAAACCAACTGCCACTCTCTTCCCAAACCAAATGGATTTTGCAGTTACAGAAATTTTATTGGTGTATATAAACCCCATTTGCTATAAATAATCAAAAAAACCCCTCTACATTCTTGGCTTGCTCATAAAATTAAATAAGGAGGGGTATGGGAATTATAGTGAATTGGAAGTTCAACTTAGAAACAGATTAATATGGGTTTTTATTCCATTTATTTTTCACTCTGTGCACATGCTGCGTTGGGTGTTTCTCAAAATGTAAGCCTGGTTGATCTGTGATTTCACAACTGCTTACCATGAGATGTTTTTCTGTCTTGTTTCCACTTTAGGAAAAGATGCTGTGGTGTTATAAAAGGCTTGTACTACTTTAGACTAAGTGGAATCTAATAACAACTTCCACTCGGCAGATGACACTTTGATATCCTTTTGAAAATAGAATCCAAGGCAGTTGTAGATGTAAGATGGAATGAATAAAGAGGGCTCTTCTGTTATTTCTGTCCCTGTGAGCATTGTCTGCTAGTCAGAAAAATGACTGTGTTCACAGATGACTATTTTAAATAGCTGTCTGGAGGCCCAGTGATGTCATACTGATCTGGTTTAGAGCCGCATGTTCTCTGTTTGCGTGTCTGCTTGGTTCCTCTAGATGAGAAGAAAAGCCTTGAGCTGCTGAGATGATACAGTGTGCTGTGAATGACTAGCTCTGAGCTGGGGGCTTCCCTCTTGACTCTGGTTCATCCCCAGGTGTTGGAGGATTGGACTGAAGCTGGGTGAGCATTTGGTTTTGGAAAAAGTGGTGGAATAATGGTTTTAGCATGGAGGCGGAATATTTTAAGAAAAGTGGTGTTGAAAAAGTCTTTATACTTAGCAAACTTTACAAGGTGAATGAACAGTGACTGATGTGTTTGGGAGAAAGCAGGATTGACTGATGCTAGTGACTTACCTGAATACCTGTGTGCCCCAAGTGCATTTGCACTTGAACTGACTGGAGGGAGGATTATGCAATCCAGTGGTGACTCTGCTGGTAATACTTTAGGGAAGGAGTTGAGCTCAGGTAGATACAAGACTAGCATATTAATTGCATGTTTATCCATCACTGACAGTGGCGTATTTGAGTGTAATTCTTGACTGGCTTCCTTTTTTTTTTGGTGATGCATTTTTTTACTACACAACAGATTTGGGATTCTCTGGAAATTTCTCTGGGAAACTCCTCTCAGGGATAAAGGAATAGAGCAGATCTGGGAGGTCTTTAGAGACTTTTTTTTAGAGTGCAAGAGCTCTCAATTCCTGTGTGTAAGAAATCTGGCAAGGAAGAGAGTCCAACATGGCTTAATAAGGACCTCCAGGTTGAACGGAGGTGTAAGAAGGCAATGCAGAGGCAGCATAGGGATGCTGCCAGGATGTGTAGGGGTGCAATCAGGAAAGCTAAGGCATAGCAGAAGATCAGTTTGACGAGGGATGTGAAGAACAATAACAGATACAAGGATGTTGGTGAAAAAAAGATTGAAGAAAATGTACCCCTCCAACAAATAAGACAGGAAAACTAATGACAACTGACATGGACCTATTTTTCTTTTTAATTTTTAAGAGGACATTAATCATCACTGGAAACAGTCTTTTATCCCCAAACTAGGAGAAGCTCATGTAGATGATGTGAACAAAAAGCTATTTTCTAGCAACAGTCCCTTGAGCTCTCTGAAGGGAGTTTCGTTTGCTGGCAGAATTACTTTTCTTTTAGATCTTGCCAAGCAGAAATACATTACCTATTCCCTTTGAAAAGTATTCAGTGGTTGGAAACTGTCAAATGTTATGTGAGAGGACAGGCTTCTGTAGCAATTCTATTCTCTGTAACTTGTTCTATTTATTGGTTGTTCCCCTTAATTAGACATGTCTAACAAAATTGCAGCATGTGATACCTCAAATAAAATAACAATTATGTGTAATGTCCTTGCTGCTAAACTGAAAATTTGTTACTTGCATGCCCTGAAGCTATTTTCTACTGGTAAAATTTTCCCATTCTAGGAACAGCAAAATATAGCAACATTATTTTTCTGAGAGAACTGTCCTTACGAAAGATTTCTTTTCCCCAGAAACCATGTTATGTCACACAGTTTTGGAAGTACTTAGTGCTTTTACAAAATCCAGCATTCAGACTTATTCTACTCTAATATGAATTGATGAGGCTAATTTTGGGGGAAAGTGTGTTATTTGTTTTTCTTAAGGAAGAATCACTGCTAAACAGTATTGAATTATTCTGTGTAATGCCATTGTATCAAGATATTTTCACTTAGGATGTTTAATGCAATTAAATTTTCTGAGCTGCTAGGCTATCTAATGTTTTTGTACAATTTCTGCTTTCAACACATTAAGTTTTTTTTTTTCTCTCTACTGACTGTTTGCAAGCAAATACCTATTTGTGGATGGAAAGTCCACAGTCACCTGTTATTTCCTACTCAGCATTACTCTTTACCTTCCAATGGAAATGACATAAGTGGCAAATGTAAAAGCACATTTGTGAATGGGATGGTGATATTTGAGGATGCAGTGTCACCAGCTGATTTGTAAACTTGAGGTTTTCTACACACAGATAGTGATTTGTGCAGTCAGAATGATCCAAGAAGGAAAACAACTGTTTTGCAAGAATAAGAACTCAAAATATAGCCTTCACAGACATTGTTCTGAGTCCTTTAATTTTATTAGCACTGGCTTTGCTTACTTGAAGGTATCAAGGAACATGTCAAGCCCCCTCTCCCTTGGTTGTTAGATTAATTTACATTCAGCTTTGTTTTAATCGAAAGAAGCTGGAGGATCTGTAGAAATCCTGGCACAATGAAGCTCAGTAATCTTGTACAAATGTTGCTAGGACATTCGTTTGACTTACAGCAATATGGCTTTGAATATAAATGGGATAGGAGTTGATCAACAAGGGCACTTAGCACTTGTCTGGATGATGTTGGTCTCGCTATTCTTCATTTGCAAGTAGTACTGAAAACATGACTTGGCAGAAGCATAAAAATATGTATACTAGAAAGCTGTGATGCTCATTATTGGCTACAGTTCTCCAAATGCGATCCACATTTTTCAATTGAGAGCAAACAAGTTTTCTTCTAATTCATACAAATTATTGCTTTGGATATAAGTGGGGACCTGTGCTTTCAGTTTCAGAAGACAAGGAGTCTTCTGGTGGATGTGACCACACAGAAGCTCCAGCACCAGCTGCAGTGTCATGTTAGCTCAATTGCCTTCCTTTGAAACCAGTTAGATTCTGAGTCCACTCTAAAGGAGAATGGAGTTGAGCAAAGCTATCTACAAAAATAAGACTCATGAGTTTCTTCTGAGGTGCATGTAGTTAAGGCTAAACCATTTCTAATATTCAGGCTGGCTAATTGAAAGGTACCATGGTATAATTGTATTGCACTGTATTGGTTTAGTGGTTTACTGATCTACAAAATGAAAAAGCATCTTTTTATTTGTGATTCATTTACCATAGAAATAAAGGTTATGGATTAATGTTTTGTAATTTTAATTACAGGGAAACTTCCCGTGTTAGAGTTGCTGAAGTTCTTTCCAGGGAATGATTAGTGAGAAACAATTATCTTGCTGCTTAGCCAGATTAATATAGATCGATCCCTTGCTGCTTCATGGTATTGAAAGTAGGAGCTTTTTGACAACATTATGTGGGCTGTTTATAGGGAAGCATTTTTACTGCCATTCCCACTAGAACACTGCCTCTTTTATCTGGGTCTAAAAGTGATGATTTAAATAGCAGTAAAACATTACCTTTGAGAAATTTCATTCTAGGTCTGTGATTTATTTGTAATTTTGTTTTTCCTGTTGCTGAATTTGAGGGTGAGGATTTTTCACTGTGTTCGGTGATTTGGCTGGAGGAGGAATACTGTTCCTATGGGAACACTATATTTTGTTAGCTGTAAGTTTAGCAGAACATTGCTGCAACTTAGCAGTAACCACTCCCACATTGGTTTGCAAGTAAGACATTTAATATCCATACTCATCTAGATTTTAATATACATTTTGAAATGTAGAAAATAGTAGGAGCAATATGTGTGGCTTAATAGTAGGATTAATTCTTAGAGAATTAGAGGCTAGTTCATTTTTGTGGTGTTTGATGAAAAGGAACGCACATCTTTTTCAAATTTGCAGGAGTTTTACTGGGGACCAAAATGCTAGGGAAGGTGTCTCTGTGGTTTTATATGCATTTGTTTTGCTGTTGAGAGTTAAAGAGAGTTTGCTTTAAGCAGAGCCCCAGGCAAACAGCAAACTCTACTGCTGCTCATGCAGATTTCTGTCTTTTAAGCTGCTCCCATGCATCAGTTAGCTTACTTTAAAGCTAGCAGTACAAGTATGTCTTTCTAAAAGCAAACCTGGCTTCTGCATTGCGGGGGAAAAGAAAGGCCAATAGCACTTGGAGAAAGTAGTGTTTCACCACTCTCATCTTAAAAAAAAAATTATTCCTTATTTCCAGTCTAAATCTTTCTTATAGGCCCCCTTTATGCATTGGAAAACCTCAGTAAGGTCTCCTTGGAGCGTTCTCTTCTCCAGGCTGAACAATTCCAACTCTGTCAGCCTTTCCTCATAGGAGAGATGTTGCAGCCCTCTGACCATTTTAGTGGCCCTCCTCTGGACCTGCTCCAACAAATCCATGTCATTCCTGTGCTAGAGGGCTCCAGAGCTGGAAGCAGTACTCCAGGTTGAGTACTACCAGAGTGAAGCGGAAGGGCAGAGTCACTTCCCTTGACCTGCTGGCAATGCTGCTTTTGATGCAGCCCAGGATACAGTTACCCTTCTGGGCTGCAAGCACACATTGCCAATTCATGTCCAGCTTTTCATCCATCAGGACCCCTAAATCCACCCCCAACCTGTATTGATACTGGAGATTGCCCTGACCTAGGTGCAGGACTTTGCACTTGGCCTTGTGGAACCTCATAAGGTTCACAAAGGCCCACTTCTCAAGCTTGTGCAGGTTTTTCTGGGTGACGTCTTGTCCCTCTGGTGTGACAACTGCACCACTCAGTGTGGTGAAATCTGCAAACTTGCTCAGGGTGCACTTGATCTCGCTGTCTATGTCATCAGTGAAAATGTTAAACAGCACTGGTGCCAGCGGTCAGCACAGACCCCTGAGGGACACCACTCATCATGAGTCTCTATCTGGACATAAAGCTGTTGACTGCTACTCTCAGAATGTGACCATCCAACTAATTCCTTATTCACTGAACAGTCACCCATCAAATCCATACCTCTCTATTTTAGAGAAAAGAATATTGTGGGGGGCCTTGTCAAAGGTTTGCAGAAGTTGAGGTAGGTGATATCCATAGCTCTTCTCTTGTCCCCTGATGCAGTCATTTCATCATAGAATGAGTCCCACCTCAGTTTGGTGTCTGTCATTTTGATGTGGTTCACTTGCCGTACAACACTCCTTCTGGAGTTATCAGGGCTTTGTTGAAATGTGTCGGGCATCTCATCTAGACTATGTGCTGAGGTTTGCTTATTGTGGAAATGAAGGGAGAGATGAGGTGGATATTTGTGCAGAATTACTTGGTAACTGAGTTCCCCTTAACGTGGGAGCTGTGTTGCAGTCTTCAGTAACATCAATGAAATCAGAATTCATATCAAAGAACTCACTCTTTGGGAGAAGAGCCTCTTGCATGTGCTCAGGACTGAGGTACAGGGTGTCTTTTGTAGTTTGAATTAAAGATGGGAGTTCATATATTATTTGCAAATGAGCAGCTCAGGTCTGTCACTGGTGGATCTCCTTCAGGCTGTTGCAATTTTGTGTGTCTTCTGAGATAATTGCTCAGCTGTAAGTTTGTGCTTTGTTTTCTGTCCCTGAGTTCAGTTCCTTTCCCGACTGTATGTCAGTCACAACAAAAAAGAAACAAGTTGAGGGCATCCTTTTGTTTCTCCCTGTTAGGTTCTGGCAGACCTGGTGCTCTGTTGTCCAAGTAATCTCCAAAGACAGAGGTTTTTGGGAACTCCGCTTTCCCTGAAAAAGCAGGCCACTTTCTGACCTGGTTTCCTAAGAAATTAAATCATATTGTGGGTGTGTGTGTAGCTCAAACCCTGGAGATTTCACAAAGAGAAGGTTATTTTCAGTACCCTAGTTGCAGGATAAGAATCAGAGTCTTTGTAAGCCATGTGGGTTGTACCTAGAGCCTGGTCATAAGTCTAGGAGACCCTTATTCTATTCTCAATTCTGCTTGTTGTGGGCAAATCGTGATTCCCTATTATGATTGAGTTTTCTCATTTAGAAAACAATGAAGGTGTTTGCTTCCTTTGCAAATTAATGAATGAAAGGTGTTAATTGACATATAGGCATCATTAGCGATCCTTTTTTGTTTGTTTGCGTATAGAAGTCAGTGTCTGAAATAGCAGTCTTGCAGACTTTTTTGTGTTTCCATTCCTTACTTTGAAATTAGTTGCTCTATTTTAGCTAGCGTTTAATAACTGCCCTCTGGCTTTGAAACCAAAACTATAGCGTTTTCCATGCTGGTTTTATTTGTTCATTTTTCAGTGGTATCTCATCTGCCACTGTCACCACAGGGTTACTTACACATGTGTGTTTTTGAATACAGATGTTGTGAAGCGATATGGAAAATATGCTGCATTTATCTGGCTCTTTTGTAGAAGAAATTGTAAAGGGAATGCTTTCTTTTCTTAACCTGCTACCTACAGTTTGAGCAGCACAGCAAACAGGACTGAGAAACAGATAAAGCTACCATGGGCTTAATTTTAACACTTACAGGACAATCAATGAAATAACAGAGGGATTGTTATATACATGGGAAGTTTTTTGACAACTGAATTGGGTGCAAGCTATTTGTATATGACACATATGGTCCCCATTAACGTAGTCACCAGAGACCATATTGTCTTTGATTACACAATATTTTTTGTGGGATTGGACAATGCTACTTTAGCCTCATTTTACAGAGGAACAAATAAGCGACAGAGATGTCTAACTGATGAGCACATGCAGATTGGATTGGCAACACCTCTTCTTCATAAGCACCTGCATGGCAAACTGCCACAGTTCCTTGTGGTGCTCTGATGTTGAGCTGTACGGCATGATGGTTTAGAAACTGATTCATGAAGAGTGCATATTGTGGAGGAGAAGAAATGTAAAAACCTTGTCATCTGTGCCAAGTTAAACCACCTTTACTTTTTTTTGTGACCTGAATTCCCAAACACTTTTGGAATGATTTTAGCTGAAATTACAAATAACATGCGTAATTGCAAGGGCTTTTACTGACTGTGTTTAGGGAATTCACTATTTTAAAAAATCTGTCTCTAAACAATCGCTGTAGATCTCCTAAGGGCTTATGTCCCTCGAGACACACATTATGCATTTAAGCTCTGCTCCCAAAATAAAACTAAATACAAAATACTAAACAAAAAAAGAAAATATCCCAAACAACCCTTCACACAAGAGAGAAGAGGAAAACTGAGAAAATACATCAGAATTACATTTGTTTTTATTAGCTCTAATATATATTTTCTACAATGAAAGTTACCTTTTTCTAATTAATCCTCTTCTTCCTCTACATAGAGTCTCATTTTGTCTCTAAATACTATTTTGTGGTTGAGCTTTCTTCTCAAGGTTTGGGAATTGGATATGTCTTTTTTATCTTATTGCACTAAAGTCTGTTTAACAGATTACTCTGTTTCCTTTCAACTTTCAGTGACTAGCAAACGCACAGCTTTACCCCTTGCCTTTCTCTCTGTTTTCCATCAAATGTCAGTGTTACTACAATAGCTGCTGGTGTTGGACCAGAGCAGAGAGCAGGCGTCAGACTTCCTAAAATAGTACCAGATCCTCCATCCTGTTTGCACTGTTAGAAGTTAAGCTCATTCTGAATTGAGATAGCAGGGTTGCTACTGCAAGCACGAGGACATCTGTTTACCAACGAACGTGTTAACAAGCAACTTTGCAATGTCTCAGGAGCTTATGCAAAAATGAGCTGCAGTCGTAAGTGTAGTCTCCATCAGCTGTTCTGTCATCCAAGTTGCAATTCAAGTCAAAATTAGAAACTGAGCAGTGATGATTTAAAAGCAGTGAGTCAGGAAAGAACCTTATTCTTATGATAAAATAATGTGGAATTGTAAGCCAGAAATTCGAAGTGTCTGATGTGTGTGTTAACATAGCAGCTTAGTATCTTGCGTCAAAGTGGTGAAAGGATTTACCTCAACTTGGCAACTTCCAGGAGAGTTCATGTTTGTTACTGTAATAGCATGTATTTCTTCATTGGTACTTTGAAAACTAGCTCAAAAAGAATGTTTTTGGACAAGTTCAGCCTTCTTCGTTTTGGACTTTGTCCCTGATGAGTTCATGATTAAGTAATGTATTCTGACATAATTAATTGTTCATGCAATTGCATAGTAAATATTGGCTTAGACATGCTCTGTGCTCCCTGTCTCAGCCCTGACAGGCAGACACGCCTTGTGCGACAGAGGACTCCCCATCCCCTATCCACTCAACTGAGGAGAGTAATCTAGGAGAGGGAGGAAAATGGCAATGGGTTCCTGCTTGTCACAGCCAGAGTGTCTCCCCTGTTTCAAACTTG
>VWPV01020410.1:0-29834 GCA_013389885.1 Geococcyx californianus
ATTTTTTTAAAAAAATAAAATCCATTTTCCTGAATGTCTAAAATTCTATTTAGAAACCTTTTCCCTTTGAACTTTCCCTAAAAAAGGGAAAATTCCCTCTCTATTATATATGATTTACCATATTTTAATATTCTCACAGTACAACGGGTCTTGATTTTGATTTTTTCACTGCACAGAATCCATGCTGTAAATAGATAAAAAATACTGTAAAAATAAACTAATTTTCTAGGGCACCTTCTGGAGCATGCAGAGTCAAGATGCCTCTTACCACTCCCTTTGAAATCTTGTTTTTTTCTTTCTTATTTTTTCCCCCAGTAACGTGGCAGACTACTGCAAGCAAAAGATACTGAATTTCTTATGCAATTGGTGTCCAACAAGTGCATCTATCTGGACTTCTTCAACTCTTTCCTCTCGAGTAGGAAGAATTTCTGCATGCCATCTTCTGTCCCACTTTTCCCAGCTCTTAGTAGTCCAAGCTGAGCCTTCCCACGTTGCTAACAATGCCTTCAAGAATTTCTTCAAATTTGACCATGTATAATGGTTGGCAGGGTGAATGTCATTGTACTTACATTGATAAAAAATGAAGAGAATATTGCTGTGAACTATGATATGTGAAAAATTGTGGATCTTCAAATTAATTTAAAAGTTATGCTTCAACAACATTTATGTTTTGGGATTTTGAGACTTAAAGGCAGTATTTCTTTGGCTGCGGTTTAGATAAAAACAAAGATGTAAAGCAGATTGAAAACCCCAGACATCTTGAATCATAAGTGAATAATAAGAAATACAAAACTTTTCAGACATGGTAGCTTATCTTTTAAGGGACTATTTAAAAGTTTTTGTACTTGGACATCATGGAATGGATATGGAATGACACACCCTCTAATACACCTTATGTTTCCACCAGAAATATTCATTATGCTTTAGAAAGTTTGTGAAAGAAGGGTATTTTTTTCAATTTCTCAACATTTTTGCAGATGTTCATCCTGTAGATTCTGCATTTTTTTGCTGTTTCAATATCTAAAGTCGAAATTGTGAATAATCTTCAGACCTGTGTCAGGTTAATTTCTCTTACTATGCCATTATTCATCTTATGATAAGTACTTCAAAGACATATTAGTAACTCTGGTACAGTACTACTTGCTAACTTCTTTTGGCCAAAACCAAGAGTTTGCATAATGCAGATGGTTACTCAGCAGGAGTGTTTTAAAAAGAATCAAGGAAAACAAGCTTTAGAGTTAATATGTTTGATTTTTGAGAAGGCAGTATTTTTTAGGGATCTAGAAAGATATTTCTATTATTTCTGTTACAGTTTCTGAAGATTGGCATCTGGAAAACATTATTAATTTCATAACAACTCACCTTCAGGGTGAATATCCTATGTCTGTATTCCCCTCGATACTGACCAATGCCAATGTTGATTGAGGTTTTTTCATTAACCATAACTCTTTCAGATAGGTAAAACCCCAATATCTTTACGATTTTCTAAGTACCATTAAAAGGCCATAAAGATATTTTCAAAAAAAATAAGGGAATTGATGATGATTTCCTTGAATTCTACCTGTGATTTTAATCAATATGGTATTTTCTACTTCCTTTGCAAAAACGCCTGATGGTTGTTTTAAAATAGTTGCTCTAGTTCACCTGGAGTTGATCTTTTATACATAATCACACTATGATCATTCGGAATAAAAAGAAAAATATATATATATTTAACTATATAAGCCTGACTGGCATGTGTTACAATCTCATCTTCCACTATGGTGGTATCATCATGTTGTTTGCTTAAAAGGAAGAGAGAAATACCAAGGAAGAATTCTCAGGAGGGAGACTCATTTTCATTAAGACATCATGAATCATGTGCAGTGTCTGCATTTTAGTGTTATATGCCCATTAAAATATCATAGGAATTTATTATTATATTCATTTAAAAGAAAACATAGAGAAATGTACCGAACTACAGATAGGGTTGTTTAAGGTTCTTTATATTAAAACACTGAAGGCATCCTTTTTAATTACAACAAACAGTATGCCTGAGTTATACAGGCTATTGTACAATCATTCACCGAAGGGTATGTATGCGTGCATTTTATATCTGTATAAGTATAAAAATAGAGAGAAAAAAAAAGATATTTGTACAAAACTTGATTAGACATAGATTTCGTCAGAAGCTGGCTGATTAGCAATGATGAACGGAGCAGAACCTGGGTAGCTTTGCAGTTTGAGAACAGTGCTTTGAATACACAACTCTGGAGAGGGACAACTGGTTAGTAAATTAGGGGGAACTGTTTTATTTTCTTTTGGTTTATTTCTAATTGGATATATACTACCCACCTAGCTGATTGGTTCTGGGAGACACAAAGTTTTCATGAAAGTAGTGATTCAGGTGCATTCCTCCGATTTTTGCCAAAATAAAAAAAATTCCAAGTCCCTCCAGACACTCTCCAGAGAAACAGTTTGTATTCCAGTACAATTCTATTCAGTGCTGTCACTTCATGTAACTTTGAATGTAACACAATTTGTGCAGTCATTTCTGTCTATCAGTCAAGTGTTAACTGAGAAATGTTTCTGCTTTGTAGAGGAAGTCCATCCATCTGGCAAGAAATTTTTGTGTATAAAAAAGAGGAAAAAACACCTGTAGTTTCTTTTTGATTGTGGAAATACAGGTACAAACCCACGCATTATGATTTCTCTCCTTTTTTTCTTATCATAGCTAAATATTCCTCTCTCTTCTTGTGATCCTCTGGTCAAGTTATCTGCCTTATACCCTCACTCCCTTTAATTACCCTTATCTTATATCTAGGATGCTGAAACAGAAATTAGTCCAAAAAATGTCATAGCTCTGAAACTTAAATGTGTTTCTAAACTGCTTGAGAAAAATATGGTGTTATTACTGCGAAGCAAATTATCTTTGGTCCTATGTCTAGGAAATTAATTATTGACTACCAAAGCATAGAATAGTATAAAGAAATTGATTTCACAAAACTGTATTCATTTAAAATCTCTTTGTCATCTTTTTCCATCATAATTCTTTTCAGTAACACCTCCTAACTGTCTGGTTACTTCTCAGCTTTTCTCACCAAGAGTTTATTTAAGATAGGAGGTCATGTTTTCTACATGGAAAACCTCAATATTGTATCAGCAGAGAAGGATTCTGCATTCAATAACTACTTTAAAATTTTGATTCATAAGTCAGCAATAGTTTTATCAATGCCATTCATAAAAAGAACAAAATCAAATTAAATACATAACAGGAACCCAAATTCCTAAAATGTATGTTTTATTTGTACTCTTGTGTATTTTTAAAATAATGAGTATTAAAATAAGAATTAGAAAACCTTTTCTAGTGTCAAATGTTTTCTTAGAAATAACTAATCATTGAACTTCATATATGCAGCTTTAATCCACATTGTTGATTGTCAAGGTGAGAGGAGATAATTTTGTTATATTCCTTGATAGTAATTTTCTTTGGGATTTGCATGTTTTATTTTTTTTTGAATGTGCAGATGAGGACGTGAAGTTTAGGTTTTCCTCTGCTTACAGAACAGAAGGTTTTTGAAAGCAAAACCATAGTAGAAAGAAATAAAAATGTAAAATTAACAAGCAAATACACCTCGAAGATTCATCTTCGATTTCAGCAATGGAAAACCATCTGTCTCATATTATTTTCCTTGTAGTGTTGTGTGTCACAGAATAAATGTCTAAGGACATCTGTAGTAGGATCACTACTTATTTTACTTTTCAAGTATTCTCCATATTTTTGGAAAAACATACTGCACAAGAATGGATTTTAAAGTGCTAATGTATTTTAATACCTTTAATAAGTTATTAAAGCTAATGAGAGAAAGACACATTACAAAATGTCATAGAAAATATGTACTTGAAAATACAGGCACTCAAGATAAGATATACAGCAGCTGTTGGGCCAGCTGCAACATAACACTATTTTCTCCAAGCCCTTCACAGAAGCTTAACCATACAGTCATAATTTTAACAAAACATCTTCAGAAATGCATATACAGTAACATCCCTGATTTGGTGGACCTAGTCCCAGGACCCAAAAGGAACTAAAGATTGTTAGTGAAATTTTAAAACATATTTGTATGTTGAACAATCTCTTTGGTAGCAGGATCATCGTATTTGCCAAAACTGTGTCCTTGGGTTTATATTCAGAGCTAGCTGCTTTTTTTAAAAAAGTATTTTTTAAAAGAACCAACTCTGATTAGACCTGCAGAGTACTGGCACAGTTAGAAGTGAGTGAGCTGGAGTCTATTCCTACCTGTGTATTGCCAACAGAATTGCTTATTGAATTCCAATTATAATGTCAGTCAATTCTGTTGTGTAATTTCTTCCCCTTTTCTCCCACCAGGATGAAATGAGAGGTATTATCAGAGCTTAAACTGAAGACAGAATTGCATTACTAATAACATATATGTCCAACAAATAATTTCCTACATATTATTGCAATTCTGAGGAAATAATCCAAAATAAGTTTTGGATTCAGAAACTACTACTTCCCTCTCCCCCAAAAGTTAAATTAGTTTTACTTGTATATTTACTTGTATATATTATACATATCTAATAAGTCATTAAGCACAATAAATGTATTCCTACATTTTTATGAGGCAATATTTAAAGGGGAATTGCACTGAAAAGATATAATATTTGGTGTGACAGCTGAACACATTTCTGTGAAATAGAATGAGGTCTTCTGGATGCCTGGTATTCCGGACTGAGATGAAAATAAGAACTGAAGAGGATTTTTAATAATAATAACAATAACAATAACAATAACAATAACAATAACAATAACAATAACAATAACAATAATAATAATAATACTTAATATATAATAATAATAATAATAATAATAATAATAATAATAATAATAATAATAATAATAATAATAATAATAATAATAATAGTAATGTTGGGTTAAAACTAGACAGAATGCATGTTCACTTGCCAGCAGGGGCCAGCTAAGAAGTCCTTTTTTTTCTCTGTGTGTTCAGAAAAAAATGTTGCCACTTTGCTGTGACAACTGGCTCCATTACCTTTGAAAAACTAAACGAGGTAGACTACATATTAGACCTTCTGAGTTTCTTGAAGCAATGCATTTTCCCATGAAAACTTTGGTCAGGTACACCTAAGCATATCTAAGGAATTGGTCAATGGTAGTCATAGAGAGCAGAAACTTTTTACACTCAAAATTTTCTTTTGTCTGGTTACAATACTGTCCTCATATTGACTACTTACAGAACAATGATAAATTAAAGAATGCTTTAGCACAGTTCTACCAACTAATAGTAGTCAGAGCAATTACAGCCATTCATTACACCACCACTTTCTCCCTGACAAAGTGAATCACCAGCTGCATTAAAGCAGAAACTAAAATGTAAATCTGGAAGCATTTTTTTAATCAGACTGTAAATTTCAACAAAAAAATCTCTTCAGGATGTGCGGCAGTATGCAGGATATGTGTATGAAAGGCTTCTGTCTGTAAACCGAAAGGTTTAGCCACTACATCTACCAGTTTAACTAAAACCAGCTGCAGTTTTTCTTTGTAAATACACCTTAGGTTATGCAAACTCAAATCAGCTCCCTGCAGTGGCTGAAACCTTTAAATTACAAAACTGAAGCATAAGCAAAATTAGCTGTGGTAGCGTTCTCATACTAACACCTAAACGATCTTGTGCTTGATACTTTCACAATACTTCAGTGTCAGGGGGTAAATTTGTTTGAATTTTAGCTATGTGCATCTGTGTAGCGTAACACAGGCTGTTAAAACACTTATGGAATACATATATATATCGGAGCTAAAAGACAGTAATGATAAGTAGTTATTCTGTGTGGAATGAGCTGCTTGTGACTCTAGAACAAAAACACAGCCCAGAGAAGTCCAGGCATGGGAAAAGATCTTGAAAGGCCGGAATAACACGATGCCACAGACTCTGGGCTACAAACAACTCACTAATGGCCAATTGCTGTCCATCAAAGGGGAGGAGCCTTGAGAGTGGACCAGGTTTTGGTATGCAAAAAGGAAAATGGGGAACCAACGGAAAAACATAGCATGGGTCAGGATGATCAGAAAAAAAATAACTGATTTGGGTCAGCTAAAGGGAGATGGTCCCCTAAACAAAGTTCCCTTATCAGCCCCTGGGCAGTATTGGTGCTAAAAAAAGAAATAATTGATACATGAATATGCATTGGGGAAGTACTGATGCTGTTACTGTATGTACACACTCCACATTCTGCTGTTGCTCTCATTTAGCTACCACAGACAGCAGGAAAGAATATAGGTACAGTACTGTCAATTAGTAGGCGACTGTGATTCATGTGTGGACACAGGTAAATACATACATACATAAATACATACTCATATATATTTATACGTAGAGAGAGCAAAGAGAGAAAGAAAAGGTGTGTGTATATTAGAACTCTATGACTGATCAATTGATTTTTTGACAGATCTATTAGCCTATCTAAATAATATTTAAATTAACTTTGTATGTGCTAATAGTAAGTGTTAGGTAACAACTGTGCTGGGGTGGACATTTCCCTTCTTTGCCCATCCGTGCTCTTTTTTGGATTTTGGTAACCCCAAACCAAGTTTGGATTCTGTAACTTGGAATAAAAAAATTGGTTAAGATGGAAATGTAATTAAAAAAATAGTATCCGGAAACCAAAGGAGCATGGAGGTCAGAGGACAGTCTTGCAAAATGAAAAATAATATGTACCATATATACCAGAATATACATTGAGAGTGCACCCTTGAGCAACTCAGCTCAGAACATAGAGGTGAAAGGGGCTGCAAATCAAACTACTTAATAGCTATACCTGAATCTATGTCTTGTGAACACCTTGCTTATCTTGTCATCCCCATGAAGACAGAATAAGGATGGAAACATAACAAAAGCCCTGGTAACAGAATAGCAGAAACTTTCAGGACTAAAACATGAGAGTTAAATTTTTATCCATCTTTGTCATTGCTTTACCTAATTACAGTGTTCATTGGGCAGTATTTGGTCTACAGAGAAACTAACTAAACAACTACATATGCTGTTTCAAAGGTCAACTTGAGAGACAGTTTTGGTTTTGATTTTGCTTTTTTTTTTTCCAAGAAAGGGTCTATGTTAACAGTCCTGTGATATATTATGTGTAATGTTTTGGAGAAAAGTCTTGGAACCATGAGTTTTGATATAGAATTAAAGAAAATCACGCGATTTTATATTTTTTATGAGACAGTATAGAGTCTGATACTTAATTAGCTTACTTCAAACCAACAAGCAGATCTATGAGGGAACTGGCTCCTATCCATCAGTGACCAAGTAATTTACACTTTTCAATACTCTATATTTACATTAGTATTTCACACTGACATATTAAGTTAAAAAATGACAAAATAGAGTGGGCAGCTTGTTCCAAGAACAAAAAAGTCTTTAAATGAATTTTTAGTTTGTCTGCTTTTGCTACCTCATTAATCCTAAAAGATGTCAGTCAGTAAGTCTAATAGCTATGAGTGTTAGTGTTGTGGTCAGTTCCAAATTACAGTATTGATTAATTGATTGTCTTCTTCCAGTTGTGAATTATATTAGTGTTGGCTCAGACTGGCTGGCTGAAGGCCAAAACTTAATCTCTTGTGAAAGACAGCAAACTGCTCCACAGTTTCACTGCTGTGGTTAACTGAGTGATTGGGAAGCTGAAACTTTTTGAATGATTATCTGATAAAAAAAAAAAAAAAAAAAGCAAGATATAATTAATATATAGCTGGTGATAGTCTTAATTCAAGATGCTGAAGCAAGAAACAGGCTCCTTTTGTCTCCTCTTGACTTGTACAGCCTGGAAACAATACTACAGCTAGTGAATTTTGGATGTGAATGATGGAAGCATAATTTCACTGTGTGAAATTATTCTAAGGAATTAAAACAATGAGTTTTGTAATTTCTAAATAAAATTAAAATTGGTAAAAGGAAATGCAGGTCATGACGAATCTTACTAGCACTGCTGCCTGGAGAAACTGCAGAACACTTCTCTACCTTTTGAATCTATGATTTTCAAGAGTGATAAGCATTCTGAAAATGAACATTAGGAAAATGAAAAGTTAATGTGTTGTTCAGCTTTTCAATTTAATAAGAATATAAGGTAATTGAGACGGTCACTATTTCATCTCCATGCCTTTCTAATAACCTGTAAGATGAAGGGTTTGAAGAAAGGTTTCTCTTGCCCCCAACAGGAACACATTTGTCCATTTGTCTGTTACTGGTAATTTATGTATCTATTCTATTTGGTTTGGTACGTATCCGGACAATTTTTTATTTTCTCAATTAAAAAAGTCGTAGGAAGAGTAAATAACTGTTGTATTTTTTTGTCTTTTTTTTTTTCTTTTTAATCTAAGCTTGATAAAGTTCATGGGAACTATTATCTTTTCCTATTAACTCCATGGACCAGTAATGTCACTTTGATGAAATTTAACTCCATGGAAAAGTTCTCATTCAGAGGGAATCCCCCAAACCCACAAAAACTTGGTTAGTAATGAGGCTGGAGTACCATCTATATGAGGACAGGCAGAAACAGTTGGGGTTGTTCAGCCTGGAGAAGAGAAGGCTCTGGAGAGACCTTATAGCAGGCTTATAGTACTTAAAGGGATCCTTCAGGAAAGGTGGAGAGGGTCTCTTTTAACAGGGAATGTGGCTGAGGGATGGAGGGTAACATTTTCAAACAGAAAGAGGGTAGATTTAGATTAGATATTAACAAGAAGTTTGTCACTGTGAAGATGGTAACACATACTGGACCAGGTTGCCCAAAGAAGGTGTGGGTGCCCCCATCCCTGGAAGTGTTCAAGACCAGGTTGGTGAGGCTTTGAGAAACCTGACTGAGTAGCAGGTATTCCTTAAAAGGGATCAGAACAAGGTGATCTTTAAGGTGTCTTCCAATCCAAATAATTCTATGATTCTAGGCAATAAATAAGTGTAAAAAAGGAAATTAATTTCCGTGACATTGTTCAAAATACTAAATATTTTCAACCTGGGACTTCTTCATTTGCATAAGTTTAGAGAAATCAAAGAATTTAACTCAGAAGCCAGGTATCTTGGACGTAAACAATAACAAAATTCTAATTCAGTTCTGGCAAATTTTTAATTTTTTAATTGAAATCATCATCATTGCTAACAGTTATTACTAAGGTTTAGTGAAGAGCAGCGGACAAAACACCAACACTATTTTTAATCAAATCAACATTCTTTAACACAACCTGTAATATCAACATTGCAGATTAAGATCAAGATAATGGTTTTCCTGCCTTGTTGGGCTATGCTTCTGTTTTGTCCCCTACCTCCACAGTACTAGGACATTGTATAGGGGTATTTTTCATCTATTTCTCAGGAAGGAGAAGTAACAGACAGAGATTTGGATGCAGCTTATTATAAATGCTGACTGAGAATGACTTAATAATTTTTAAAAATACAACATCTTTGTATCTGCCTATATTCACTGACATATATGCTAGAAGAAATGGGCTACAAGCATAGGATACACAAAGCACTACAACAACTTGTGCTGGGAATCCCATGGATAATAACAGGCCACCAGGGCAATCAGGGTTTCTATATGACAGGCAGGAGTCACTTGCCTAAACATACATGCCTGTTTGAGTATTTTACCTCCCCTCCAGCTGAGACTCAGAAACAGGACAGTCCCCTGTAGTAATTTTGTTATCTGCCCGTACTGCGTGAATATTCACGTATTTAAGTCCTTTGGAAATGGCACCAGGTGTTACATTAGGAAACTGAATTCTGCCTACTGTATATCTATGCCTTGCTAGACAAACTTAGGAAACAAACGCATTGTACACCTGTAGAGCAGAATGGAGGCTTTATAGCACAAGTTACAATATGCAGGTACATCAGCCTGGAAAGTACCTTGCTTATGAAGAGAGGGGAGGGACAGAGTAGTCAGCCAGGATCATATGCCACTATATTAGTCAGGTCAGGGCGCAAAGATGCAACTAGTGTGTATTATAATTTAGTTATTATTGGTTAACAGAGTTTAGCACACTTGCAAATACCTTTAATTTATAAGTGATTTATTTTCTTGCTTTAGTTCACTCTTTAAAAACAGTGCTGCTGTTCCAAAACACCAAAATAAAGGACATAGTTGAGACTACTGCCCAAGGCTCGCAAATTTCATAAATGCAGCAACTAAATTCAATCAGCCTTGAGATCTATAAGCATCTGTTGCTTCTCTGAAAAACTTTAACTCTTTAGTTTTCATTGCTTTTAATTTACCTAAGTCTGTGTGATGTCTGTTTAACTCTGGTTTATTTCTAATTTGCAGTAAGGAAATACATGTTGGCATCAGAGAAGAAAATAAGTCCAAGTACTTTTATTTCTTATATGAAGAGTGAGTAGCATGTAAAAGAATAAAATTCCTGGCATTCCACAACTTGAGAGTGATTGGGTAGGATGAAGGATACGCAAGCCAGCCAATAAAAGATAATGACGAGAAAGCTAAATTTAAAACACAAACGCTTTCCTAGATAAAGATACACACTAGAGACATATGTTCAGAGCCAGAAACTTCATCCTTTGCTAATGTGCTTACATTGTCTTCCTGTGCACATCTTTTGTCTCATTCTTCCCTCATGAAACAGCTGATAATGCCCTCTATGTAAGAGGGAAACAGCACAAGCACTTTGTCAAAAAATGGGTTTAGCACAGGCCTCAGTTAAGCGGGATTAAATCTACATCTCCTAGGGTTTTTCTAAAGCTTGACTGATTGTCTATAGTTTAGTTATACCGAAGAAGACCAATACATCCAGTTGCTAGAGGGGTATTTAAAGGAAATCTTTGCACAAATGTATTTTTTATGATCTTACAAAATGGAACATAAATCCTTAAAAACAGAGAGGAGGGAAGAAAGATTCATGGAAATGCTCAGTGCCAAGGAGTCCCATGTCAATAAATGGCTCAGGCCGCATATAGATAATGGAATGAAACAAACAAGGGAGAAGAGCATTTTCTGGCATAAATTATCACAGTTCATTTTCTTCCAAGAGTTAGCACAACAGTCGTGGCTTGAGAAAACTTAAATACTACAGAGCATAGAAATGTTTCCAGTGTATAACGGGTGAAAATAAAAACTTCCTTTGTTTTTTTACCTTGTACAGTAATCAAAGAATTATATGCCTCTAGTGAGAAAAAGTCCATGAAATTTTAAAGTTTTGATTTATTAGAACTCTGAACCACTAGATGTGTTACTTTTCTTGGGATTCAAATGATGAAGGCTGAATGAAAACTTGAGAAAACTTCGCTTGACAATTTTGTCACTTATAAAAAAACCTTTTCAAAGCTTGGTACTTCATCCAATTCACAAAAGCAATACTTTTCTTTACAACTTATAAAAAAATTCTATTCAGACAGTTCTACCTTGCTAACCTCTTTTCTGCATACTTTTGTAGTAGAGCAGCTACAGGCCGATTTCTTTGGCTACTTCTCTAATTCTTCTGTGGAATAAGAATGTTATTCACCTATTCCTTTTTGTGAAGTTTTCTATTCAGACAGGGATTGTTTTAACCCCTGGATCAGCTAAGAGTACGAGAGGTATTAAAATATATGAAATGACTGTAAGTAAAATTACATATTTGAGAGTCTCTGGTAAGAAGTTATGTCTAGAACAGGTGGGGTTTTTTACATTAACATTTGCACAGTGTGTATTCCACTTCGGCACCATTTTCTGACGGTATTAGTAAGCTTTTGTCCTAATCAGACTTCTCAACGGGATCAAATTCCTTGGTTCTCTAAGTGTGCCAGTGTTTTCTAATTGATGATAAATACTAAGGATAAATACTTTACAAACATAAAAATACAAGGAAGTTGATAGTACTAAACACAATCATTTCAGAAACTGACACATTTTAGAAAACTGTGGAAACAGCTTGGATTAGCCTTGTACAGACTACCTTATTCTTCATATCTAACTTCTTTAAAATATCTTAGGGGAAGTGATTACTAGTGATTACTAATTGGTTTTGGAAATTCTTGCAATAGTCATTTTAGAAAGTCAAATTATAATAAAACAATGTATAGCATGTTGCAATAATAGGCTAACAATTAAATAACTTAATTAAGAAAACGTATATAAGCTACTAAATATTTATGATCCGTAATTTAAGACCAAAATCTTAATTAGAGAACAGTGACTTTACAAAGGTTCGTAAGACCAAAGAGCTGAATTATTAGATGTTTGGTTGAAACGATATATCACACAGTTAATTTTGGCCTGGTTACTATTAACGATAGTGAACATTTTGTACAGTGCAAAATATTGCATTTTTGTTTTGTTAGACTTAAACATTTGAGCTGATGATAAACAAACATATTGCTTTATCTGTTTCTTATCTTTGTACTAACAAGAGTTCCCATGCTTTTATGATCAATACTTTCTACTTTCTACTGCAATTCAGCCTACTACATCATTTTCTGGCTTCCCTCCCTCCAGTTGTGCACTTGTTGCTGCTCAGACAGACCAAGGAACATAGCACAAATTATTACGTACAATCTGAAAGGCACAGCTAGATGTGTTGCTCTTTATCGGGGAAATCACAGTTTCAGTGGGAGTCTTCTTTAGGTAACAGGACTGAAGTCACATTCATGTAAGTGAATGGGTGCATGCAATGCTTGCAATCCGTAGGGTTAGAAGGCTGGAGTACTGACTTTCTGTTCTGCAGGAATGGTCTCCTCATGGTCTCTCTCCTAGTCTGTGAATATTTACTGTCACAGAGCTCATCCATCTCAGCTCAACTGGAATATTTCTGTTTCCAAGACTCAAGAGCTTTCAGCAATGTCCAAGCTTTCATTTTAGTGTTACAAATAGCAATGTCAGCATTATTCTTTTTTCTTCCCTATAAAAGATGTCTCGTACCTGCTTGTTTCCAAAGAATAGGAGCCATGTAGCTCTTTTTTCTACTGATCATCATATGTTTTATCACAAAGCAGGTATAATTTACCAGTGAATACTGCCTTTTTATAACCTTACAAGAACTGAAAAAATATTTTTCTTTTGTGGGTCATTCACTTTTCTCACAGACTTGTTTCACACATAAACAAGTTCAAGCAGGATTTTGACAGGAAGAGTTTTAGGCAACTACATAGGAGGAACTTCAGAATATCACCTTGATGTAAGCAATACAGTAAAACAAGCAAGCAAGAATATTTTATACAATCACTTTTCATGGCAGAAAATGACCTGAGATTTAGTGCTACCTCCAGGAACAAAATTTTTTGTAACATAGTTCTTTTCTGGGTGGACAGTAATGTTTTAACAGCTGACCAAGGCTTTGTTATGTTTTATTATTTTGTGATAAAGAAGATTCCTTTTCTAATATGGCTTATTATCCTGATTAAAAATGGGGGTACATTGTAAGTCACACTTTTTAGTTTCTGCAAGATTACATAAAATGCAAGAAGAGGGGAAGAATATTTTTTTATGGCCATTGAAAGACTAGTTGTGGAGCAATATCTTACAGGACTGTTGATTTTGCTGGCCACGGATATAAGACATTCATGTTCCTAGGACCACAAGATAATGCACAGCTGGCCTCTAGTTTTGTAGTAGACTTCTTGAAGATGCTGTGTACAATTATGTGTCTTGTAGCCAGTCCTGCCTCTGTTCTGTATAGATCTCTACTGAATATCGCATTTTCTCTTGAAAACATAATTAATCATTTCTGTATTTTCCTGCATTGACTACAAAATCTCAGTCCCATGGGCCTTGATAAAAATGATGAAGTGAAGGTTGGGTGGGGGAGGAAGTGGAGCATCAAATACAGACTGTTATAAATCATATATGGAACCAGGGCTGTACTACTCATTACAAATGCTTCTTGAAAACCAGTAATAAAATAATCTTCTTTAAGGAAATAAGAATGAAAAAGAAGAGCAGATGTGGTTTTCGTGAAAATAATTTATTGGTGGGATGGGAGAAGAGAAACAGGAAAGAACAGCATCTACAGGAAATAAAATGTTAATAAATATCAGAAACTGCAGTCAAGTGACAAGATAAGCTGCAGCATATGTTCCTCCAGCAACAAAATGGAAATCATTTGCTGTAGAAGAGATGCTGATAAGCCTGCCTTCTCCCCTAAAGGCAATCATTTTACATTTTATATTATTTGAAAAGAGCTTGATTATTTTCCTTTGAATGAAAAAAGATTATTCACATTTACCTGTCAACAGAATTTTCAATTCATGTGTTTCGGCTGCATACTTAAAGGCGTATGACCCAACCACAGCATGCTAGGGAGAAAACTTTAGTGAGATGTAAATAAATGATAATTCAAAGCCAGAAATAATACTTTACCTTTGTCCTGCTTAAAATTACTGTAAATTAAAACCCAGAAAGTCTATTATATTTATTCCAGTAATGGATAATACTTGTGTACAGTATTCTTATCAAGGTCAGATGAGGCAACCCCCAAAATAACACCCACAATGGAAGAAAAAAAATGGAAATTATATTGATGTCGCTTGAAGTGGAGATTAAATATCCCTGTGTATTTTGCAGTTCTCTAAGCAACATTGGTGTGCAATCCACAGAGTCTGAGAGGAGGTAGGGAAAAAAAGTATAAAGAATAGATAGTAAAGGATTAATTTCGTATCCAGTCTTCATTACCAATAGATTAGCATTCAAACCTCCCTTTTGTCAAGTAAGAAAGCTTAGAACTGGAGTCTGATTAGGAGTTTAAAGTTTGTAGAATGTTAATATCTTGACAACATCAGAAAGATCTCCTTCAAGGCTCACAATGCCCTGATACCCCTACTTCTTGTCATATTTTAAGACAACTAGAAACAGAAAGACAGTAATTAACAAACACAAAGAAGGGTCTGGACTTTTTCTTCTGAAGGTGTCTATAAATCAGTAACTGAATATCAAGAGTATTCTCTTTCTCCCAGCACACAAGTTAGAAATAAGTACACACTTTCAATGGAAAGTTGGAAATCCCAAAGAACCAATGTTTCAGAAGACTAAACTCTTGATGCGTCTGGATTTACTAAGAGTTTTCCAAAGAAGAAATCCTTTTTCAATGGTATGTCAGCAGAGCTGTCTTTCTCCAGTAAGCTCTGGGCAAAGCACTTCCATAGTGGATGACCTACTCCCTGTCCTGCCTGCGTGGCATGCACATCTCTTCACCTCCCTCTCCCTCTGGTGCTGCCCAGGCCGCCCCAGGAGGACTCATACCACTCAAACTCTGCCCTATTCCCACTTCATGTAGGATTTTTCTATCTTAATTAACATGGGCAGCATTTGACCTTAGGAATCTCTTAAGAGAAAGTACAATTCATATTTGACAAAAGCTAAGGGGACCACCCCCCCCATCCATTAGTTTCCTTTTGCTTGAGCCAAGAAGCACACTTGAGCAACAGGGATTAGCATAAAATGCCAGTGAGTTATGAATCTGTATCACAATAAGTCTGAAGACACTTGCCTTTTTTTCAAATATACTTCATTTTCATAACAAGAAATAATGAAAAACAGGGCCTAAATTCACTTGTTTACTGTGCTAAGCAGCTGGACTGACCAGACCTGCAAAGAAGTGACTTTCCGGATAACACAAAAATTGGTCCTGACATGAACAGTAATATTAGGATGAATAATAAAGTTTCCATAGCAAAAGAGTCAAATATCTATTAAGTACTATCCAATATCTATTTCTCTTTCTAGAACCTGAAAAAGAGAGCTACCTAAAATAAGAAATAGCAACATGTGTGAAGTCATATTTTAGTCAGTTTTTACAGCTAACAATTTTCCTTCACTGAAAATGATTCTGGAGTGTTATAAGGACAGTCCTCAAAACCCCAGAAAGTCCTTCCCTAAACCAAAAGTGCTTTTCAGAGAGTGACAAATGCAAGAACTATTTAGCATGTCAGTGAATTTTAACGATACTTCACCATAATTACATAAATGTGGCATTTAATTTTTAAAAAGACTGTATGTAAGTATGACTGTTGCCAAATATTTCTCGAAGTTAATGTACAATTACTTGAGAGAGGATTTGCCTGTGAAAAGCGTGATGCAAGGACAGATGTTGAATGTCAAAAATTTATAAACAGAATGTAGTTGTGATCACCACTAATTGTGCAGAATTGTGTGAAGCAGTCAGCAGAACAACTGTAGAATCAGCTACTTGGTGTTTTATCTAAATTCCACAAAACTCTGAAATGTCACTAATCCCTACCTCATATTCTCTTTCTTTCCTGGCAGAGAGACTTTACAGTATTTTTTATGGTGATTTTCTGATTGAATTTGCAACTTGCGTCGCCATGACTCCATGTTTTTACTCTGCTCTGGGTGTAACAATTTCATCCCCACAATCACTACTAAAATACTTTGAAAGAGGTTAATTGAATGCGGAATTCATTATCACAATTATTCTGGAAAACACCAGCGCTGAAGAGCTTTTCAAGATAGGTTAATTTCAGGGATATAAAGACATTATATCATCACTCAATTTATAAAACATTAAAGCTTCCTGCTCGCATAGTCAGAAATGTTTTAATCCTGGTTTGGGGGGCATTTCCCAAACATACTACAGAACATAACCAGCTGTAGCAGAGCAAGGGAAGTTACGTAAGGTGATGTACGTTCTCACTGGACTGTATCTCTACAAACTGTACCCAGTTAGATTTTGTGATGAAAAACATGGACCATACAGACGGATCTGAATCAAGACCTTCATTAGGTAAGAATAATCGAGGAGGACAGCACACTCAAGGCATGTTAGCAAGAACTGGAGACAGAAGTTCAGGTACTTTTTTCACTGTGAAAGATGTTTCTGAAATGGAAGTTGGACACTTCCTTTTCAATGCCCTATATATTTCTCGGCCTTGCTGGCTTCACACGGTCTCTGTGCTGTGTTCACAAAATAAATACTTTATAACTTCGAGTCTTCTAGTTCTCTGACTAGTGCCATGGTTTCGCTTTGGGAGCTTTGCAGCCATCTATCCAAGCTCTCTCTATCCAAGTTGTACTCCACTTTTCTCAAAATTTTCTCAAAATTGTCTCTCTGACAAATTTAGGAGTGACCTAAAATGAAGACCTTTTCCTACCTTTACTTGCATGTCTCCTGTAAGGAACAAAATGGACAGGAAAAACAAAACCACAACTCCTTAATTTCTGTGTCTTCTGCTTCAAATGTTGCCATGCATGAACAGGAAGAGATTAGATGTTTGCCCATTTTTGCTTCTGTTATTTAAAAAGGAAGAAAATTAAATATTTCTGATTCATATGACTATATAGGTATGTTTAACAGACTCAGCTAAGCTTTGCATAATGGAATTACATCTAATTTTTTTCATTTTTATAAGAAAGTCCCATAAATTTTTTTTATATAGTAGTAACAGGTACTCAGGGGCCTCTGCTTTTCTTTTCAGATGCCATCTACTTCAAGACACATAACCTAGGAGCAATGTAGTAGTTTTAACAGTGGTTCAGAATTATTTAAAAGCAACACCTAGAAAGCTCAGCAAGCAGAGAGAAGCCTCTCCGATCTGCTTCTGTCAAATCCTGGGGATTTCTCTAGGCACCTTGGGCACTTATTTCTGACAACTACTCTCTGCTGTTCTCAAAACAAAAGTGGTTTTGACGTTTAGTCTGCAAACAGCTCCTATTGAAGCAGGAACCCAGTGATTTTTGGGTAATTCTAGGGAGGGACAGAAGCCTTGACAATGTCTAATGTCACAAGCAGAGTTATACTTGTGCCACAGAGGGTGAAGGAGGGGCTGCTCACCTTCAGCAGGCCCCTGCTAAGCAGCAGTGGGATGTTCCGCAGTGCATGACCATGGGACCTATTCTGAGGATCAAGGATTATAGACGGCTGATAGGGTCCATGTGTTGAAACAAGACAAGATTTGCTAAAGGACCAATCAACGTTGTAAGAAGAGATTTAAACTGGTGAGACAAGGGAGAGAGTTTACAACTCAAAGTTGAATAAGAAAAGAGAAGATGGTTTTGATGGTGAAGAGTGCAGGATGATGTGAACAAGGTAGACATCAGGAGTGGTGAAACATGGCAAAGGGACATCTACCCCAAATGCATATGCAGAAATGCTCTCAGCCTGAGAAACAAAACAGGAGGTACCCGGGCTGCACGTGCAGCCAGAGAATAATGGCGAAGTTGCAATAGCAGATGTGGTAGGTCAGCTTGCACAGCCAGCTGGATAGAAGCTCTTCAGGAAAGACAGGCAGTGAACAAAAGGATTGGAGCTGCCCATTCTGTGAAGGGGAAGCTCAGATGAGTGCAGCTCATCTATGAGACAGATAGCAGGCTGACTGAGAGTTTGTGAGTCAGGGCTGGAGGATAGGCTGCTTAATGTGCTTAATGTGGCAGGAGTGTTCTACAGACCACTCATAGGGGTGGCAAAGTGGACGATGTCTTCTTAAAATAACTGTGTCACTAACTCTTTTCCTTTACTCTTTCTGACATCTGCTCAAAGGGCAAATAACAAGATACATACAGTCAAGATATCTGGAGTATATTTGGTATAATATTGTGAGCAGACACTAGATGCACCAACCAGGCGTAACAAGCAGTTGGATCTGCTGTTTCCTCACAGGAAGGAGCAAGCTGGAGATGTGGCAACAAATGGTATCTCGGCTGTAGTGGTAAAATAACTAGAGAGTTCAATATTTTGAGCAAAATGAGGAAAAATAGTAGCAGAGCACAGAACTTCAGATGAGCAGATTTGAGCTTATCCAGAGATTTGGTATAGGGTATCCTTTGTAGTTCTGAAAGGCAAAGTTGCGCAGGAAAGCTGGCAGACCTTTAAGGACAGCATCACCCAATTTAAGAACAGTCATAATGGTATTCAGGGAGACAAACAGACATGCTGGAACCTAGATTGGCTGAGCAGGGAACCATTACAGAACTCCAATACAAAAAAAAGACATTGTACAGGAGCTTGAAGCAAGGACAGGCTGGAAAGGAGGAGTCTGGAGACACTATGATGACATGCAGGATTAGTGCTAGGAAAAGCAAAAGTCCAACTAGATTCAGAAATGGTGGGGGAATATCAAGGGCAACAAGAGCTTCTACTTTAGCAGTAAAGTACTGAATGAGGAAATACTGAATGGGACAGGTGATTTGATGACAGGAGGCAAAGATAAGGCTTGAGTGCTCTGTACCTTCTTTCCTTCTTTTGCTCAGTCTTCACCAGTGAGCTCTCTCAAGCATCCACAATTTATTAGAAGTGTTTAAAGAGGGGAATGGACTGAAGTGGATGAGGTTGAGTTGGGGATTACTTCAGTCAATTTGACACCTTTGCTCAATCTGTTGAGCTGCAACTGAGGAAGTGCCTTTCACAAGACAATTCTCTTCAACCTTTGAAAATTCAAGGTGGGGAGAGATCTCCAGCCACTGTAGGAAGCTAAATTTTATGTGTATTTTCTACAAAGTTTGAAATGAACAAATGCAGAAACCATGGACTTTGATGCCAAGAAAACACATGAAGTGAGTCCCTTGGGAACATATTTCTGGACTCAGGAAGGAGAAGGTAATTGGAAATGGTCAACATGGATATTCCTGACGTTTAGCCTGACTGCTTCTGGAGATAAAATGACTGGATCTGTGGACATAGATGACATTTACCTCAACTGTAACAATGTTCTTGCATTCACATTAGGAGATCACAGCCTGGATGTGAGGAGAACCAGTAAACGACCAGTTGGATGGCTGGGCTCTGAGGGTCATGGTTAACTGAGTTGTATTCTGCCTGGAAATAGGCAACAAGTGGTGTAGCACAGAGTCTATCCTGGGACTTGTCCTATTCAACATCTCTATCAGGGACCTGGAGGAAAGGACAGAGAGTAAGCTCGTTAAATTTGCTTATGACACCATGGATGTGGCCAGCTGACATGCATGAGATCCAGGCTGCCTTCCGCAGACCTAGATAGAAGGAAGGAAGGAGCTTCAAGTGACCTTGTGTAGTTCAGCTGAGTCTTAAAACCAGAGCCCTGCAGCAACGGCACTCTAAGGGCTTGTGGGGCTGGAGAGCGATACTGTGAATGTTGTGCTGAGCCTTGCTGGGAAGTGAACTGGGCAGGATCCAGCTGTTCTGAAGCCAGCAAGGACAGCAGCACCTGAGATGGTATGAGCTGGGGTATAGCATTTAGAGCTCACCCTTCATTCAGTGTTTGCTATATCACATACAGGTACAGTGTCAGGTTTTGGGCTTATGTTACAAGAAAAAGGCTGAAGCCCTTGCCCTGTTACGAAAGGCTGTTGTGTGAGGTCTGGTTCCACTGGGAGAATGAAAGGCTCTGGGGGCACCCAAAACATTGGCAGCATTGGTGGGAGGGGCTGGAGGAGAGGAGCCAAGCTCCTGCGAGTGGTGTGTGGTTGGAGGTGTGAGACATTGACAAACACTGGAGCATGAGAGGCTCATGCTTGAGGTGAGGAGAACTCTTTCGTTCACAAGGGTAACAAAGCAATGGGGCAGAGGCCCAAGGAGTTTGGGCTGTCTCTGGCTTTGTGGGTTTCATGGCCCAATTGGATGAAGCTGTGAGCAGTTTGGTCTGAGTCCAGAACTGGCTATTCTCTGGGCAAGGAGTTAGACTAGAGACCTTCTGAGTCTCTTCTAGTCTGAATTATACTGAGATCTGAAGAGATCAAGCTATGACAACTGGTCGTATTTATTTAGCTGAAGATGAAAATAAAATAGTTGAAATAGGAGGATAGTTTTACAGCCTTAAAGATATGTTTTTTCCAGGAGGACTTGTTCACAAATCATCTAACTGAAAACAGCAATATTTGTGTACAAGCTTTTTAGCTGAGATTGTATTATCTATAGGAAAAATCAGGAAATTTAATGCTGCAGGGATTTATTTTTTCTTTAGCCTAATGCGTTAGCATGGGTATCTAGTGGATTTGTCCTTTTTCTACTTATCTCCTTGTCAATAGGAAGTGACAGAATGCATCCGTTCCTCAGACAGGCTGTATTGCAGAGCCTAGATGTGTGTAAAATCTGATTAAACATGCACAATGCCAGTATTCAGTCTTTTAAGGTACAACATGGTTGACTGTTTTTTTTCCAAAGCTGAGGACATTTTTAAGGCTGTGAGGTCCCAGCTGCTGGGTAACAAAGATAATGACAAAAGCTTTTCCCACAAGGGAGCCAGAAGCACTGAGCTGTTACTGTACATGTATTTAATAGCCTGACTCAAGGCTTTTAGTATTCCTGTAGGAATTCCTAGGATTGGTATTATTATATCCTCTCTTTCACATCGTTTGGGAGAAGTATTAGCAGACAGCCATATTCTAACAGTTGTGCAGATCCTGAGGTCGTATTTACAAAAGGTATTTAGATACCTAAACAACCAGAGAAATATCTAATGCTGTTTTCAACATGCCACCATGTTAGACACAGCGAAAGCACAGAAGTCATGCACGTTAGAAGCTTCAGTGTTCAAATACACTAGGAGTTAAATCTATGAGGGAACATAAATACTGTAACACTGTACTTTCTGTTGGCCAGTTTCACACACATAAACACAAAAATGAAATCCAGCATCTGTAGGGAGGTACAGTCCTGTAATGAAATCCCTATGGAGTATGGTGCCTCTCAATGACTTTCCTTGTAGCTAGGCCTCCAGCTGATTTGAAATGTAATTGTAAGTCTTCCACCTTTTGTTCTACTGTTTTTGCAGTTCCATACCTAATTCTTTCTGAGTCTGCTCTATTTTGTCGTAGCTGCTTGTAATTGTTTGCATACTTAGTGGCTGATGACCAATTTCACAGAGGCTGTTTCAGTGTTCTTCAGAAAGATGCATACTCCATGACAAGATTGAATATGGATTTTTAAGAAATATATTTAGAGCTGAAAGTTTAAAACCTATTGCGTTTAGGTTTTAAATCGGTTTAAATCTAAATGAATATATTCATATATAAAAATACGTTTATTAGTTTTACTGTGGCTGCCAATGTTATTAGTAATAAGAATAATAGAAACAAAGATATTAATTGATCCTTTAAATTTTAATTTATAGGGTACATATAAGTGTCCTTTGCTTATTGTGGCTGTGTCTGAAAAAACATCCTGAAAGTAGATTTCTGGAAATAACACTGATACCTCTAGGATCGTGATCTGCTTAAGTGTTGTTGCAATTTCATAAAGTACAACGTGAGAAGTCTTTTGGGGAATAGTGACACTCAGAATACAAGAGGGGTCTTTTCACAGAGACCTCCTCACTCCTTTCTCTGCTGGGATGTAAATTCTTCCAGATGGTCATGGGCATGTACTATACATGTGGTGAACAGAGATTTGTATATTTGCTTTTCTTTCATTTTCAGTTCTTGTATCTCTGCAAGAGACAATTTTTTATGGTTTTCAGACCGTAAGAATTTCGACCCTTAATTTATTTCATTCATACATGGTAGCTAAATATGTTTTACAACGATTAAAAAGTGCTGTTGTTCAGTAGCACCCTATTTTTCTATACACTATGCCATATATCTTAGTTTTATATGATATGCAAATGAATGTCAGCTACTCGGAAAGTTAAAAGTTTTAGAAATAGCAGCAATTCATTAAAGAAAAGGAGGAAAAACAAATAGAGAACAGTGGATGATCTTATCATTGAAACAGTTTATCCTGGAAAGACCACTGAGAGCACTAAAGGGTCATCCCTGTGAGGAAATGTGCCTGTCCATCTCTGTGCTACGCGTATAGAAGTAGACAAGAGATGCAGTATTTCTTCTTGTTGCAGAAAATAGGCAAAGGGTAAAGACCAAATGCAGCCAAGAGAGTTATGAAGAAGTTTATAAAGGGCATGAAGGCTGTCCTGTTGCTCTGAGTTTGGTTTTATTTTGATACACCATGGATCAGAACCAGAAATAAATTCCATTTGGTAACTAAGGTCTTCTTGATTATACCAAGAGAGAAAAGCACTATCAACGATGTCGTGTCCATTAAAAAATTGTGTGAGAAAACATATAATTATGTGTTCTGAGTGTAGAAAAGAAAGCAAAGATGGGAGGATAGCAGGTTGACTTGACACTTACAAACCCATAAGTTAAGTTAAGGGAAACATTTTCTTGGAGATATGTCATTTACTGCCTAAGCTACACAGAGATCATGATTCAGCAAAACGGTTCAGTTAGTATTTCTTAGGTCAGCAAGCACAACGCACAGAACATATTAATTCTGACATATATTAATTATGACACATACATACATTTAGAAACATGAAAAAGGAACACACTATATCCTGAGGATTACTACACTGATAAATAGAGCACAGAGAGCAAGGGCACCACCAAGGAGGTGGATTTGCAGCGCCTTTTTTTCTTCACTTGGTTTATGATTTATCCTCAGCAAAAGTCTTCTTAAGAAGGCCTTCAAACTTAGTTAATGGTTTACAAAATTATGGTGATAATCCATACAACACTAGCACCATTTAAGAGATAAATACCGTTGTATTCTTTAGGTTCTTCAGGTGAACCAATGCCACTATATTCTAGGGGATTATTCAAACCACAAAAAGTTATTTTAATGCTAGTCTTTCTCTCATACACCAAGACATCTTAAAAACATTCCAGAACTTGCTGAGAAGTAATAATAAATATAACTAGTGTACTTTACTCCTTGCTTCAAGCAAAATGATATTTATAAGATCTTCATTGTTAATACAATGTTGTTAACTTTGACAAATAGCAAATTTTTAACTTGTGTATTATGCTTTACAAGTAACGAAGGTACATAAAAATATATATCAAAAAAATGTCCTGCAAATGGTACATCACACATTGCATGCAAAGATTTTAAGGTTTATATCATTTAAATGAAAAATAGGCTTTGAGAGATGTCACCAACAACTTACAGCAACAGCTCTTTGTATCATAAGTCAAGAAACATTCATTTGACAATGGCTTGTATAAATAGAGTGTTAAGAACTAACTAGGTGTAATTTTCTGCACACACATGCACATACATGCATGTATATAACCAGAAGTAAGAAAATCTATAATTCCTCATGTTAGCTACAGTGTAAAATCTCTGTGTTTTAACGTTCTCTGTGAAGACTAATGTCTAGTATGTGATGTCTTCCTACATTTTTAAAATGTTGGAGAGCAGTTACTGTAGAACAGCTATTGATTGCTCTGTGAAGGCATACCCAGGTTTCAGGCCACTCATGTAGAACAAAACACTGCCATCATCCCACAGGTCTTTCTTGTTTCTAAGAAGAATTTCAAAGGAAGTAGCTTCATAATATGGTAAAAGCAAGCCAAATCTGTTCAAGTTCAAGAAATGGAAATATTTACCACAGGAAGATATTCAGCTCACTCATCTCAGATTTAGAATGGGCAAGAAAGGAATAAAATTGTGTGTATTTTCTCTATTGTTTTAAGGTTTGGGAAAAGGATTATATAAATTGCTGGGAATAGTGCTTCCTTTCTAGGCATGCTGCAATTGCAAAATAATGAGGATGACACAGAAAAACATGAGGATGCTAGACTGTCAAATGGCCCAGTAAAGTCTGGACAGATATGGGTGAAGTGTAGATGTTATTGTGCACTAGACCTCAGCCAAAGAATCCTCAAACTGAATTACATCTTATTCCTGTGTGGAAAGGACTCTTAAAAGAGAATTTTATTTCATTATTTTCTTCTGAAACAAATATTAAACCATGAGAATATGGCATATAATCTGACCTAAAAATTTTGGTGTTAGGGTTCAGAGCAAAGAAAGTGCTATAGCACAAATCTTAAATTTAATAATGTTTTTAGAAATAGGTGAACTACACAGTCATTGGAAGACACAAATTAATTTGGAGTAGTTTTCTGTATCTCTAAGGATGGTAATTTAGCCTAATGGGAATTTAATAACTCATATTAAACACAATACTAATCTGGTGTTTTGCTTACAGTAAATTAGAACTATTGAGATTATAAATCACTTATTTTAAAGGAAAAGATATCTTGAATTCCAATGCAAACCTCTCTTAGCTGACAAACAGCAGGTAGGAAGAAGTCTTGTTGTTTTCAAATGACTTTCAATCACTTTTGTTTTCATGTTTTGTACATAACTAAACACAGTTAATTAAGGCATTTTGCTTCACTCTCTGTCATACTGCAGCTGTAAAAGCTAGATTACTGCATTTAGTGATAGCCCTAAGCTAGGGCCAGCACAGTGCAACACTGCTTCAGGAGGAAAATTTAGACAGTTTTTGGGAGGCATCTGCACAAGACAGCATGCTGTATCTCTCGGAAGTGGGAGAAACAGTCTTCCCCTGGGCACTATAAAGTCATATGTACTTTTGATTCCCCCCACTAGCATTTTTTATGCTAAAAAACCTGTGTGAAAGCCTCAAATCAAACTGTTGCCAGTGGGTTGTAGCCCACTGAGAGAGCAGGGGAACCGCTCCTGCCCACCCAGGTAAGATGCTTGCATAAACAAAAGAGGTTATTATTTTTAACATGCATAGAGATATACCTAATACTTGAATAAATAAAATTGTCTGTAAGGTAAAGAATTGATGTTTAGGGATCGTAATTTTTGCTTCGAATAACAGATGTGTAACAACACAAATTAGAAGTTCAAACAGGTTAGTACAGATGATACTTAGACCTTAATTCACTTCTGTTTGGAGCAAGACAGCAGGATGTACTGTGTTTCCATGAGCTTTCTTGTTATCAATCTAATACATAAACATATTAGACTAAAGTATTTGCAAAATACCAGCTTTTGAGTAAGTTTTTTTTTTTTTGCATTCCTTAGATTTTTCAATACTAACAGTTTAACCATCGTTTCTTTAATGCCTCCATTACAAGTGCAAATTTTTTAACTGAAAGTAGAAGCATATTCATTAGTGCATTTTTATTTTATTTTTTTCTGGGAAAAATTTCAGTCCCATTATGTCAACATTTTTGGATTTTTTACAAAGATACAGTCACACAATATAAACCTAGAAGTTCATGGTCATTGAGAAACTGATAAGAAATAATTTAATATTATTTCCTTTTGGCATGACATTTTTGAAGAACTGTGTACACGTCTGCTCTAAGGGATTCATTACAGGGTGTCTAAACCATAGAAAGCGTCAAAATGTGTAGTACATGCCATGACACTGGGTGTCTGAAGGCAAATTGTGAGATCTGTGTTTGCTAACTCATGTTCATACAGAGATGAGCAGTCCAGTTTGAAAATCAATACACCACATAAAATATCTATTTATTCTCAAGTAACACGTGGCCTGAAAGAATAAGAGGATGTCCCGCATACTTGCAGCTGTTTGACTATAAGGTCACGTTCTACAACTGCTACGAACTTCACAGTTTGGACTAATGTTGTTAAAGCTACATCTGCAATGGTGTAATTGACCTCAGGTAATACTAAAGCCTGAAGAAATGGGTTACAGAATTTTTAGAGCTGAAATATGTGAAAACTAGAGACAGAAGAAAAGTAAATATCAGTTTCTCTTATTTGACCAAATATATCTGCCTTAATAAAACATGTTAACTGACCAACAAGCCACTTTCACATAAGGAATAAATGTTATGAAAGGCTGTAAAAGTGAATCCTAATTACAACTCAAAAAAAAAGCAAACAGGAAGTATGATGATCCCACTAATCATAATTCAGAACATCAAACGTGCACTTCTCCTTTTTACTTCATTTTTTCTCTCTGCAGGGGACATCTTGTGAATAGTGCAAACTATGTTTCTACAATGTGGGCAACTTTGTAGGATAAGCAGTGTTGTGCTAATGTATTTTTGACAACAGAACATAAAATTCAGATGTATCTTGGACTCTGTGAATTGATGACAATGAGGATAGATATTTAGGGTGTAGTTATCAATATTGCATCAGTTCCTTAAGAGTATGAAGTGAAATTTTATTGTATGGAATTTCTGTATATGTTTGCAGTGAGTTTTTGCAGTGCATTTACATAGAAGGATTCTTAGGGCTTGAGCTTCTCTGGAACAGCTTATCCTCTTATAATTCTTACCTAAAGCTACTTTATGAATGATGAATGACAGCATGCCAAACTAATACACAGATGTAAAAAGAAATGTTTATTATCTACTGGAAAAATAATGGTTGGAATTGGCAGTCACTGAGAATGCTCATTTACAACATAACAGGATTTGGGGGCACCCTGCTAAGAAAACAGTTTTAGATTTCCCATTATTTGCTGATGGACGTCATGCTTGCTCCAGCTGTCAGGAACACAGCTGTTCTGTTTCCCTTTGAGTGATCAGTGCTGTTGATGCCCTCCAGCTAGTCTGTTCTTTGACAAGGTCCAATGGAGAGCTGTGAAAGAGCTGAATACTGGGCTTCTAACAGCAAAATGCAAAACGCAAAACAAAATTTCTCAACAAATTGCATTTTCACTGCTGCCTGATGTCACCCAATTAGAATGGACCGAATTTTTTCTAGTGCAGTGGCTTGGAAAGAATCACAGTGGAACAGTTTTTTCTTATAATTTTTAAAACCACGTATGGGAAAGGTTGCTGTTTATTAAAGAAGATGCTGTGATAATATACTGTGTAGCTTATTAAAGCTGTCTAAAATTGAAGAATTAGGTCCAAAGGGTCACATTCTGTAACTTAATTTTGAAATGTATGTCTTCTGGATCTGATTGCATCAGTAGCAAGGAATATTTTGATAACAAATAATTAAAGCAATCCCTATGTTTTCTCCCTTAGTTATGTGAAATTTTTTATGTCTTCCCATGGCTTCAGAAATCCATACTCATTTATTTAGTCACATCGATGTAGATGAGTACATGATGCTCAGAACAATTTCTGAAGCTGTATTTGGGTGGAATTCATGAAGAAATCTTATTGTCAAGGGAAGTAGTTATCTAATTATGGAGATGATATTTAAGACCTACACAACCACTAAACCAGTGATAAAAACATAAGAGCAGCTAAATATGTCACACCTGAAAAAAGTATATTATGCTTACTGTGAAGATAGACACAATTTAGGGAAAAAAATAATGGTTCTCATGGTTCCTCAATCTGAATATATTCTATAAAAATTGACAATAATGCTTCTTCAAATGTTTTCCCCCCTTCGCATAGGTTTTGTAGTCTTATAACTTTTGTGAGCCAAGAAGTCACGTTGAATAAATCAGGGCCAATCCATTCATTTACATACAGTGTATTTGTATGACTATNAAAAATATTCACTGTTGGCTTACTCACTGATTACTTCTACACTGACTGGATTGAATAATTTTTTATTCTAAAAGATTCTTATTTAACCAGTTAAATAAAAACTATTTCTTTAAGTCTGTCTCTTTATCAGTATAACAGAGAAATGTCTTTTGAGGTTTCAAACATCCTTTTCAGATAAGGATAACACCCATTTGATAAAAGTGTGTTTGAGGTTTCCAGAAGTATGGATTGTCGTTTTCTTATTTGCTAATATTTTTTCAGTACATAGGACATCCTTATGAACTTAGGCTTAGTTCTCAATAAACCCCAAATCTACGTTTAACTTAGCTTCTGACTATAATGTTGAAGTCTTCTGTTATTTCTCTCAGATCTGGAAACTCTATCCAAAGAAGTAAAGGGTTGATGTACAGGTGAAAAAAGGAGGTAGTTGCCAAAAGGCAGTGGATTACTAAAGACAATTTGTTTATGAGGGTGTTTTCTTCATGAACAGACCTGAGATTCCAGAACTGAGATATAATACCACAGTCTAAAGACTTTATTTTTTTTTTTTTATAATTTAGCATTTAAGACTATAGTATTATTGAAAGTGCTACGAGGAGAAGAAAGTAGGAACAGATAGCAATGTAGAAGGCAGTTTAAGTCCAAAAGGAAGAAAAAAGTTTTAGAAAATGGAAAACAGTAAGAAAAATAGTATGGTATGTCTTCTGGAAGTGTAAGATAACACTTTTTGACATTTTCTGTAGACAAGCTGTAATATGTCTCTGCCCTTGTGTATTGAGACACATTATCTCTGTCCTCTTACGCAGTTTTTCTAAAAACAGGTGCAATTGCAGATTCCAGAATCATACATGAGCAAATACCTTAGTCCCTGATATATCCTCCTTGTCAATGCCTCCTCATTCTCTCTTCTTCTGCCTTATATGTTCCATGGTGTTGGGCTAGCATGGCAGTAATAAAAACTGAGTGTTGAAAGAAGCAGGTCCAAAACATCAGCAAGCCATCCAACGGTGCCAGCAACTGCCTCTCTGGGAAGTCAGTCTAGCAGATTGTGACTGCTTCTGCACTGTTTTACAGTGTAAGCCTTAGCAGTTATGAATGTATCCGGTAAGACAACACAGGAAAGTATCACAGTATCACAAGGTTGGAAAAGACCTTTGAGATTGAGTCCAACTTATGACCCAACACCTACACCCACACCTACTTGTCAAGTACACCATGGCACTAAGAGCCTCATCCAATCTCTCCTTAAACACCTCCAGGGATGGTGATTCCACCACCTCCCTAGGCAGAGCATTCCAGTGACAATCACCCTGTCAGTAAAGAATTTCTTCCTAATGTCAAGCCTAAAATTCCCACAACGAAGCCTGAGACTGTATCCTCTTGTTCTGTTGCCAGTTGACTGAGAGAAGAGTCCAACCCCTGCCTGACTACAGCCTCCCTTTAGGCAGGTGTAGAGGGCAATAAGGTCTCCCTTGAGCCTCCTCTTCTCCAGGCTAAACAACCCCAGCTCCCTCAGTCAATCCTCATAGAGCTTGTGCTCCAGCCCCTTCACCATCCTCGTTGCTCTCCTCTGAACACCCTCTAACATCTCAACATCCTTCCTAAACTGAGGGGCCCAGAACTGGACACAGCACTCAAGGTGTGGCCTGACCAGTGCCTAG
>VWPV01020411.1:0-39456 GCA_013389885.1 Geococcyx californianus
GATACTGTGATACTGTGATAGCGGCCACCTACTCACTTCTGGCAAAACAAAACCAAAAGCATAGCTAAGGGAAAAAACATGAATATAGTGAAGAAAGAAATCTCCTTTAGTTTGTAAAATTTTACTGGCCAATAATCGGCAATGACAGGTTTTTTTAACCTTTTTCCTTTTTTATCTCCTTTTTCCATATTAGAATACAGCACCTCAGTCTCATTTTTATTCTGCATTCCTGTGCACAATACATGAAATATGACATAATTTAATAAAGAACTGTGCAAATTATATTCTGTGGCTGCAATCCTACTTCCTTTGAAGGGAATTAAAAAAATAGTTCAATGTAGATTATTTTTATTTTATCTTGCTTTTTCTTTCATACATTTCTCATTTGGTTTAGTAATTTGAGGGAGAAGACAAACACAAATTGTTTTAAATCACTTTGTCAGTCCTACCCCTTCTGCTAATTGCTCAATTATTGCATATGGGGAGGATTTAACTTCCAGTTTCAGATTCATTGCTACATCAGATTCTTACAGATTTCAGCATTAAAAGAAAGACTTTTGGTAAAAAAAATTATCTCTTTGCTGTAGCTGTTATGGCAGAACGTTAGTACCTCCAGAAGTAAAGAAAATTTTATACTGGTATACTACATATTTTCACTTTTGGTGTGATAGTGCAAGGACAACATTTCCATCTGAACCTCCTCAAACAACAGAAAGATACACTTCATAGTGACTCTCAAACAAGCAGGTATTAAACTAACCAGTATGGTTGTTTTTTTAAAAAATTATGTATTTGTTTCAATCACTGTCAGAGAGGTCTTGTTTTTCACTGTGTTACCAAAACCTCTTTTTGAAGGCTGGACTTTTTCCCTAGAGAAACTCACCCAAACTGTTGTTCAGGTTAGAGGAAAATCTCTGACTAGCTTGGAATAAGATGTAGCTGGACAACACCCATCACTGCTGTACCTTTAAGAGGGAAGGGTCCTTCCAGGGACTTCTTTGTTAACAGTTGTCTTCAGTAGGAGATATGTGTAAGGAATAAAATAGTCACAGAATTAGCTATATGATGTTAAAGGTGTAATTTTTTATAATGCTCTTAACCTAAACTTGCTTTGAATTTGGGAAATCATAAAGATGAAAGATAAATTAAAGACCAATTAAATATAAAGTACTTTTTATTATTTTATGTCCTTTAAGAAAATCTGAAGACTTTTGCAAAGATTTTTTTTATATGCTATGCAAATGTATAAAGTTTAGGTCTATGCCCTAAAGAACTCACACTCTATAAGACAATACTAGGACTGGTAAGTGTTATTAAACTTATTATACAGCCGAGAAAGATTAGATTGAAGAAAATAAGATAAACTCTCAAAGTCACATGGAAAATTCTCAAAAAAAGAGGGCAGGAATGAAAAGCAAATCTGCAGCTGAATAAGCTACTTAAAAAATATGTCCTCCTCAAGTCTATCTTCAAGGAAGCCTATTGACAGAAAAATCTTCTACAAAACAAATTGTTTAATAGTTGGTCCTAAGACTCTTAAAACTAGAATGAGAACTTACACTCCAGCACTGTCTTAACCTAAAAATAAACCTGTAAAAGCACATAGTTTAACAGTATCAATGTCACTTTTTATTTCTCATCAGGTCTTTTAGTAGTTAGTCTTGCAAAATTTCTTCTTCTCGTTACAACATATTTGAGGCAAAGTGAAATGTCAGCTACAAAGAAACACACTGATAGGTCAGACTGTGAGTCAAGTTCAGAAGAATGTGGTCTAGCTGATTTTCCCTCTTGAAATATTCAATTATTCACAAACTAAATATCACGTGCAAATATATATTTCCATAAATATACATATAACAAGGTTAAGAAACACAGAGATTGCTTTGCATCCATTAGCAATGAAGTGCAGGGTGTTTCAGGTAAAGGTAGTGGAGTACCTGAAATCTGTGTGTGTGGTAGGAATTAAATTTGCTAATATAAAGTGTGATGCCCTCACAAATATTCTTCCTCTAACTTCTACTGACTTGAATGCGTTTCAGATTTATTTGTCTTCTCCTAAAGCAAGCAACATGTTACAGGGATCTGAAAGAGCAGCTTGTTTAATCAAAATAACATAAAATGCTGGCTTGCATCAAATGCATCTTTATTGGGAGCAAAACAAAGTACAGAGCTAAGTAATTTCCTACCCTAAACTACTATTTAATTTATGTCATTCATTTTAAGGGTATTTATATGTGTGACCAAAGAATAGCACAAGCCAGAAAAATGTTTTTCTGAGTTACTCTGAAAACAGATATCAATGGATGGGTTTCTTTGAAGTAAACTGTCATAGATCATAAGAGATTAAATCAAGTGTATAATTTTATTATTAACTGCAGTGATATATTTATATTGAAATATTTACAAGAACTGCTATCTGAATATCTTGACACAATATGCAGATCTAAATTCAGTCCTGCATTTTGTTATTAATTAATCATAAAACTTACAAAGTAATGGTAGTATAGATAGTCATAAAATAAACTAATAAGATAAAATAAATAATGTTGTAAGAGGTAGTTTTTTATTTCACAGAAAATTGTGGCTGGTATAGAATGTGGTTTTTTTGTTTTGAATCCCCACAGAAAGAAGGGTGAAGGGGAAGAAATTGAGATTTTAATAAAATAAATTCAATTTTCTATTGGACATTTTTAGTTGTCTACTTGTTTCATCATTTTATCCTACTGTTGCTACCAAGAAAATTGGCAGTATGTGCTGATTCTGGATGGGATAGAGTTAATTTTCTTCATTGTAGCTTGTATGGGCCTTGTTTTGATTTTTTGATGAAAAGAGGCAGAGGGATGATTTATTTGCTGCTTAGCAGTGCTTGCACAGCATCAAGGACTTGTCTGCTTCTCACCCACCTGACCAGTGAGGAGGGTGAGGGTGGGCAAGGAGTTGGGAGCATCTATAGCAGAGGTGGTGGACCCTAACCAACCAAAGGGATATTCTGTATCATATGACATCATGCTCAGCAATAAAACTAGAGGTAAGATGGGCCAGGGTAGGGTATCTGAGGGGTCATTGCTCAGGGTCTGGCTGGGCATTGGTTATTTGGTGGTGAGTGTTTTAATTTTCATCACTTGCTGTGTGTTCTTGCTTGCCAGATGCATTAAACCAAAACACAACACTAAGAACAGTAAAGAAGGAAGTGCAGTATATAAAAAACAAATTGGAATGGATGTTTTCTTAAAAAAATCTGTAACCAGAGGAAACTTCTCATAAGATGGTGCTAAAGTGGCAGAAGAGATTAGAAGACCTTTTGGATCTTTAATTCTGAAAGTATTTACTGGTCAGTATTGTTGCTGTTTTAACAAATGTGTAAGCATTCAAACACAACCTCGAAAACCAAAGAAATGTAGGAATTGGTGAACTTTCTTCTCAGCTTATATACCTGAACCATGCAACCAGGTAAATATTTTATATTGCGCAGTATGATACAAATATAGAGTGGGAAGGAAATCTACTCTGTGCCCAGAAAGGGGTTTTTAACTGTGCAACTGAAAGGAAGGGGGGAACAAAAATTTCCAAATTTTCTTGAAAAAAAAGGAAATGATGGATAGAAATTACTTCTTGTAGATGCTTCAAGCATGCACACTACAACAGAAAGACACTTGAAATTTAAAAATATAAAGAAGTAAACCAAATAATTATTTTTAAATAAAGCCAAAGTGGCTAATTAATTAAATTAAATAGTAACCGTGGGTTTCAATCAAATATATATAAGATTAATTAGACCATTTCCTGTGCAATTGATATGGATCACAGCCAGTAATCACAGCTGAAGAAGTGAATCACTAAAATGCTGTATAAAGCAGATCGTATCCTCCCACAGGCCACTTGCTAGAAGAGAGTTTAATCACATTTTAGAAAAGCTCAACTGTTCTTTCAATCTGAAGACAACATAGTAGCCTTGAGTGTCACGATGCACCCAGTGAATTCATAGACACACTTTCTTTCTCTATGGTTAGATGGAAGGCAACCCCACGTCATGATACCATGAGGTCAGAGAATGGGAAGAAATATCCTTAGAAAAGAGTTCTTTCTATTAAGGAAGAAAAAACGTCCTTAAACTACAAGTAAAAATGATGAAAAATTGATCTAGTAGTTTATTAAAAGTGTTAAGAGTAAAACACATATAATGTAATCATATATTGTACATTGTTGAGAAGTTAATAATGACCAATAGAATTTTTTGACATTGACCCAGATTCTTTTGAAACAGGTAAAAGTCCATCATGGTGTTGTTTCTTCTGTTTCAGCAGGTTTTCTAGTATTTCTAAAGTACTTATCACTGTTACTGACATTAATGGGTTGTTTTGTTTAAGCCATGTATAAATACATGAGCATGGAAAGGTATGGAAAGTTTATTCTTGCTGAGTAAAGAAGGACTTTTCTCACTTATATTTAGTGTGCAGTGGAGCCCTAGAAATTCAGAGATTCAGAATTCAACTAGGTATCCAGTGTACGTATCCTATGTAAGCTAACTAGTTTAAAAATAGCCTACTAATATGTACATATGCTATAGCTGCTGTAGTGGCTTCTTGTAGACAAACATAGTTTATTTACTTCTGCAGGATTCTTTCTATCAATTAAACATACAACACACCAAAAGTTGAAAACTTATTTGTCAAAATCTTAATCTATGAACTTTTGCAACTCGCATATACCTGTTTAATTCTTATCAGCTCTTCATTTTTCCCCCATAACTGTTGTGAGATTTCTTTTATTCTGATGTCTGCAAAATATAAACATTTTTCCAGCCATCTAACACTGGAAAACTGGAAACTGAAGATATATTGATATTACTCAATGACTGTTCTCTGTCAGCCTTTAAGTATGAATTAGCAACGCTTGTTTGCACATGAAAAAGCTGAAATAATCTGAAATAATGATTTGTGTATTTGTGCCGTATTTCAGTTTCAGTAGCATTTGAGTCATCAGTGATTCCTTTGGCTGTCATTGTTTAGTATGCAGACATGCTTCCCATGTTTTACCACTAACAGTCTAACTTAATTGCTCCTAAGTGCAAAAAAAAAAAAAAAAAAAAAAAAAAAGAGCAGTATTTTATAAANNAGCAGTATTTTATAACATATATCCACATGCTTTGAATACTGAAAATCTAAAGAAGACATCAGAGTTTTGTTACAGAAGAAAAGGAAGTTCAGGGCAGCACTCATATATGTATATATATATATATATATATAAATGTGAATTTAAACTAGACTCTCTCTTTAGAAAATTATTTACCTCTTTCCTACATGTTCTGACCAATTTACATAGACCAATATATGTAAGACAACATTCTTTATTCTGAGGCCAGCTCAAATGCAGACAGAAAATTGCTTTAAATCATCCTTGAACACAGTTAGATTCTATGATCCAGGTAAGAAGTATTCATTTCTTTTATCCTACTGAGGTTTTTAAATTTTGCTGTGGGAGAGGAAGAAGCAGCAGCCTTGCAGCCCAGCAACTAATTTAGAAAGCCATGTGTGACTCTGAAAGCCTTTGAGGTAAATAATTTCCAACCAAAAGAGGAGGTCAAAATTGCAAGGAGAGACGGAAAGATTATTTTCTAGATCAAAACAGTTAAGTACCACAACCTGAAATATTATATTGTGTGGGCTACTTAAGAACCTGCAGTATAGATTTCTGGCTGCTTTATGGGAATTAATTTTATAAACAGGATAATATCATGGTTCGCTGCCAATTATTGCATACAATCTGTTGTCTACTGCAAAATTTGAAAACGCCTTCCACTTGCTTGAATTTCTGCCAAATGGAAGCTGAACCCTACTTAGCAACTTTCCCAAAATAATAGAAGTTAGTGAAATCTAATGAAGATATTCAGTTTTTTGATCAGTGAATGGTCAGTTTGAGACATTTGAAAGAGTTCAAAGTGCCTGTCTTCAAAAAATTTAAATACTAGATCTCTTAAATTCACCATCCTTCCTTCGATCTAAAATCATAAATGAATTGTGAAAATCCCCAGTTATCAAAATACTTCTTAATAAATTTTAAACACAATATTTCACAGAAATTAAAATATCTGTGTGTTTATATTCTGACTTTTATTCCTCTACTTCAATTTCATGAAAATAAATTTTAAAATGCATTATATGAAGGAGTATCAGACAACAGCAGAACATTAACAGTGAACGTCTTTTAATTTTACTGTAATTTTACAGCTGCAGATAAACATAAAAATCAGTAGAAATGTAGTGTTGAAGCCATAATTAATTTGTGTGTGTTTTAGTAATTTTTTAGTGAAGCAGATTAGACAGCTGATTTGAATTAATTTTTTAGAACTTGAAAACCCCTCATCTCATTAACAAAAAATAAATGAAAGATTGCTGAAAGTTTAGCCACACAACAAACAGAAGTTTAGATCCACTCAGTAAGATAAGACTGAGGGAACTAATGAATATTTACTCCTTTCTGGCCAAGATTATATGATAATGATAGGTAAGTATTTTACTAACTTTTTTACATTTTTGTAAGTTTTTGTTGAACTTAATAGAATATTGACATCTATTGTCATTCTTCAGTCAACTGATTCATCTTATTTATCTTGTTCATAGTGGTTCCCTTATTAGTACTGACCTGTGTTGGGATATGGGATGCCTGCTTTTTTTCATAGCTACAGCTACAAGGTCATGAACACATGTGTTTAATTCAGTTTAGATCTGTGATTTTTACGTCAACAGAACAACGTATTGGCAGCGAGTATTTCAATATCATTAAAATAATTGCAAAAATCCATGCTATACCCTCCTCTTTTTGCAGTCTGAACATAAAATAAGAGAGAGAAGGAAAGGAGGGCCATATTAACATAACTGACACTTGCGCTGATTTCTTATAGTTCTCAGTCTTGCAGGTAAGTAAAAGAGGGCAGGAACGTTGTACATAAGATCTTCATGCACAAGCATATCTCTCACGAAGAGGATGCACCTTCTGATACCCCTCTGTCAGCTTTGTTTACTTTCTAGTGCTAAGCCATCAACACTATTCTGTATTTTCAAAGCTAAGAAACTGAGAAATGGAGGAATTCAACAATCTTATGATTGTTTATACATCTTCCAATCCTACAAAGGAGTAAGGAGACAACATATAAAAATCACAGAAAAGCAGAATACAGCTTCAAAATAGGAACACTGGTTCTATAGGTAGTCTTCTTCTTCTTTTTTTTTTTTTTATTTTTTATGTTGTTTTGGTGGTTTTTTAATAAAAAAAAATTCCTAACTATAGAGTACCAACATTAATTTATGACTTTATATTCTAACAGTTTTAGTTAGAATTAACTTATCTTCATAGCATGGGATATTATTTTATATGGGTCAACTTTAATGCAAAAAATATATCAAAATAGCTCACTTATTTTATCAAAACTTCTGAGAAAAATGGAGTAAGATAANTTTTGAAGTCTGGATGGTACATAGCAATAGAAATAGTTCGAGAGATATCAATTAAAGATTCTTTGGTAAGATTCAACATTAATTTGGAAACTGTAAAAATGCATTGCCCAGCTGAAATCTGGGAAGCATGGGGCTACGGACTGACATCATGGAGATGAATTACTGATATGTTACAACGCTCAGAAGAATTATGTTCTTTGCACTTACATTTAGTGCTAGATGAAAAGGTCACAACTGCTGATGAGAGTGTCTATAAACTGTGAATTATAGTCCATAGTTTTCCTGTTCATCCTTTCCAACATCTGTGAGATGGTTGTTCTCCATACAAGTGCAGGTATTTTATATATAACTTTGCCATAAAACATCAGGCGATACATGATCAGTTAAACCAGAGTCATAGTTTGATGGCACTCTGCCAATACAAAGCAGTTATAAATGCCTCTCCACGGATTGGTTCACATTCTAAAGCAACAAATTTGGTTTCTGCTGTAGAAGTACTTACTTGAAAACATGATTTTTTCCTGGGTTAAAAGTACGTATTCCTACTTCAACACAACAAATCAGTAATTTAGTAAGTAATTTGCCCCTCTTAGAAAGTCTGTCTGCATAGTGACTTATTTTCTGTATACCTAACAGATTGAACTGGTTTTTTAGCTCTCGCTAGTGTTTTGCAAGCTTGATTTAACACTGGAGCTTTACACAAATTTTTCTTAGTCCCTTTGCGTGTATTTTTGCCTTTGCTCCAGATGCTTAGTGAATACAAACAGATATACACTTCAAACCCAGCTAATAAATCTATGCTGATCTGCATCAAATAAATATATGTTAATTAGGTTTAACAATTGATTTATGAAATATTCCAAAACTCTGAAGTATGGACAAGTCAAACATATGATCCTGGTAGAATACCTTAGTGTGACTATAGATGATAACTGCCTGTCCATGGAGACGCAACTAGTGTGCTCACTAGTAGTCTCATGCTGTGAGGTAGAATGTCTTAATTTGATGGCGATTCAAGGTCTTTCTTGCAATAGTGGTGCCTAACAGTGTGTGTGTCTTGTTACTTCAGTACAGCTAAGAGATGGTAATTGCTTTCAAAAAGGTTGTTCTTAATTTCTGTTTTCATGAACGCACTTTACAGGTGTAAACTCATGCATAAAAGGGGATTAGAGTCAGATGACTGAAGCAGTTGCCACCCACCAACCACCTCATCCGTCTCTAAACAGTTTTATCTCCAAAGTAGGAGTAGATGGATCATGCAGGAGGTTGATATCCAGTCCCCAGCACTCGAAGCATGATATGGTGAAGCCCAAACTGGCATCACATTTAGTGAAAAATTATGTCCATTTGTACCATCCAAGTTGAATACTTCTCCAATTTTAGGTTGACACTCTGTCTCCCCTTCCCATAGCAGGCCCTTCAGAGCCATGGAGCTCTCATGGATGTCCCTGGGAGTTTCTGTCCAGCACAGGGTTTTCCAGGGGTTTCTTTTTGAGTGTGAATTATTTCAGCTGTCATTAATACTCCTACCATTTTAACATCTCAGGTTGTATAAAGAGTTTTTTAGGGTAAGCAGATTGTTCTGTGCTTACCTTAACCAGAAATCCTTCACAATGACTGAACAATAATTCTTCCAAGGACCTCCCAGTACACTCTTTGTTCTGCAGCTGGAAGACAAGTTGTTATTCTTAGGCAGTACATACAGACATGATAAAATTTACATTTCTTTAAGAGAACTGGAAACCAAAAGCTGTGACTCTGTAGCAAAGGCTTGTGGTATGAGTCAATGCAAATTCACCTGCAGTTCTGGCTATGTATTTTGTGACTGAGGCCACAAACTTCTACAGACACCTGATGTCTTTTAATTACCACTTTCTCAGGCCTGTCAGTTTATGATGCATTCATAGTTCTGATTTCAAAGTAAGCATTGTTACTACTGAATGTATTTTTATTTATTAATCAGTGAGTCAGAAATGATTAACAACACACTTGATGGTCATGTTTATCTGTTATTCCTCATTATCTCTTCATATACAAAACTGTCCTTGGCACCGATATCCTGAATCAGCTGTACACATATAGTGCCACGACCCTGGTGCTATATGGTCAGGAATGATGGCTATGTCCTTTGTGGCCTCAGTCACAAAATCTGAGATGATCAGGCTTGAGAGATCTTGAACAAAAGAAGTTTGACCAGACGAGGATTTGTCCTTCTGTGTTTTCACTCTTCCCTCTTGATACTCTTTTGTTACTCGCACACACAACAGAAAGGGGGATCTGGGTTGCTCCTGACCTACTTACCGTAGTTTTGCTTCCCCCTTCTTGTTTGCACAGAGATCCTGCCTCTTTGCAGTTATTTGCGTTTATCCTGCTCCTCCGCTTTTCCTTTTGTAAAATCTGTCATTTGGGCTAACTCTCAACACTGCTTAAGTGCAGCTATACAAGTCTTTGTCCCCTTGGTGGTAACGTTTTCATAAATAAACTTGGTGTTTACACAAGGTGTTTGACTGTGCTATCACAGTGCTATATATTGCTGTTGGTTACACTATTTTAGCCCTCTTACACTTGGTTTCAGAGCAACTTAGTACTGATTACATTGACACTATTGAGAAATGTACACACAGTTTATGCTTTACAGGCCATTGTTTTGATTGCCACACATAATGGCACAAAATTCCCTTACCTAAAGAAATAATATCTGGATCTATCAGTTCCATCTGCATTTCAGAGTGCACTAGCCCTTATTTTTCTTTTTTTAATGCTGAACAACAAAGATGTTTTATTTACAGGAGGAACAGTTCAGCCAGTCAAACATTCCTAATTTCTTTCTCCTGTAACTTTTTATCTCCACACCTTCCTCATATCTGCAGTAGGGATTCAGAAACACAGTGTAGCAGGTATTATTCCAGCCCTGCCCCCTCCAGTTATCTTTTGCTTAGATAATCCTACAAGCTGTCGCCTTTTGCTCCTGAAGAAGCACTTGGCACAGTTATAGAGATTTTAATAACATTCAGCTATTCCTTTAGGGTACCTTTAAAGTTTGCTGCTGTTGGCTGTGGAAAAGTTTGGAATGAAAAAGGTTTTATCCAGCTGAGCCTGAATTCTCACAGTAAGCATCAGCAGTGAATTTTACCATCACAGCGAATGTCTGATTCCCAAGTAATCACCTCCTATCACTGGAGAAACCAACTCCACCCCTTAGACCCTCGTCTTTTTGTATCACTCATTCTTTTTTTCTTTTCCATGTGTTTGTAACTGATGAAACTGATGCTGCAAAGTGTTCCCTCTCTGCTTTGTGTGTATTTGCAGATTGGTTTATGATGCTTTGCATGGAGCTACTGTACAAAATAAAACTGAAATTCTCATTCCCCTTACAACTTAGTCTTGTGGCATCTGGTATAGCACGTTGAAAAGTGGAATTGCTCTGCTCTAAATGGTTACCAGAAACAGCAGTACTGACAGGTGTGGTGCATATATCTGGTAATTTCAGTGTAGTTCACCGCTACAGGAAAAATTATGTTCGTCATATTTTTTTGAATGAATGCAGTAAAAGAAACCATCTCAAATAAAGCCATGCCAGTGAAACTAGTGCTGACACCTGTAATTTTAAGTTGGATAAATCATCAAAGTCCCTCGGTGCACCACCTGCTGTGCCTAGCCATCATCCTTATTCTTAACTATCACTTTATCATCTCAGATGTCTGTTTATTGATGGTCAACCATACAAAATTTTGCCACATTTTTTTACAGAACCCATACAATGACCTGACAAATAAGTCTTATGCAGAAGACATGTCATAAATAATAACGGTAAGGAATTTAATTTTAGAGAATGATAATGTATTAAGACGGTGGTGTGTGGGTCTCAGAATTAAGAAAATAATTAGCAGTTCAAGTCTCTGTTTTGTCTCCAGTTACTTTTACAATACTGGATGAACTGAGCTTAGTAGGTAGGGAGCAGAGGAGCACATTCAGGTGGTTTAAAGAAATCTTCAGTAGTCTTGAAAGCCCACTCAAAGATGCTTGAGTTCAAGTTTGAGGTTTCTCAAGGGTTCACCATGCATTCAAAGTTGTGATAACCTTAATGACAGTAATTAAATGTCTTCAGTCCATTTTATTGTTTGCTTATTAATTTATCATTTGGTGCATCTCCTATTCTTTCTTTCTGGCAATAAATAAAAGAATAATATCAGTAAAACAGGAAAAAAACCCAACTCCTACTTAGGGATACAAAGAAAATTATCAAAATGGGAAATGTACGAAAACGACTTCTTTTTATATTCTGAAACTTGAGGTGGGTCTGGATTCACTGATAGCATTAGTATAATCAATAATAACCTTTTGATTACTAAACCTTTCACAGAAATAAGAATTATGGAAGTTGAACTATATAACCATGTGAGAAGTATTCTTTGAGTCTGCTGACTGATCACAAAGTCACACATCAGCTAGGAAAATTTCTTCTTCAGAAACATGATAAGATTTTAAAAAAATTAATGTTAAATATTCTACTTCTCATCCTTTCACACACACACACTCACTCAGAAGGGTGGAAACAAATTTAACCCAATCTAAATTATCATGGAAACAGTGCTACACAAAAAGACATTTGGTGATACTTGCAGGAAATGGCTGTGACATTTTCAACTTGTTAAAAAGCAATGAAACAAGGGAAGATATTGTCAAACTAGGAGAAAATGAGCCTTCAAAGAACTGAACTTCTAAACCCTAACATAACTTCCCTATATTTTTCTGTGACAATATGGTAGAAAGACAAAGCAATTTCCTTTGGGCTGTCCCAATCAAGATGCTTGTTATCAGAAATTTACTGAGCTGAAGATAAAGAAAAAGCTATTACTCATCTGATCCTCCACCCCCCATTTCAGACACTTTGTTTCTTTCAGTTACCCTTATATTGACTTCTTCATATTTTTGACAGAAGTGTAATTTCTATAAAGGTGCCAGCTTAGTCTAAAGTTACCAGAAATGAGAAAAAAAATCAACCTTGCCTTTGATATTTTGTTTCTAGGGTTAATAACCCTTACATTTAAAAAGCTATTCCACAGTTCTAATTTGAACATATTTAATGTTACCCTTAAACCGTTACTTCTCTGCTCGATCAAAGGGCCTTTGCAAACTGAATTCTTCTTATTAAGATAGTTATTTCTTGTTATCAGTTACCAAAGTTTCATTTTAATATTCTTAACATATATAGTTCTCTCTTCAGTCCTTCAAGACATTGAGAGCATTCAGGTCTTTTGCATCCCACTTCTTCAGTTTCTAATAAAGTGTAGCCTTGTAAATAACATCTTGTTGGATAGAATGCCTTACTTGGAACGAAGTCCATTTCTTCTGTCAGTATTTTTTCACTTTGCAGTCCCTTTTATCCTAACACTGCATCAGGAAAATCTGCAGTGCTGCATGTTAAGTAGACTCTTGGACTATTTTTAGAGTCACTGTTTTCAGTATATCTAATCCACTTTTGTATAAATAGCATACTGTATATCCAAATAATAAACGTTTTGCATGTATGTGAATATTTTTTTTTTCACTAACACTGCCTGCAGGGCAAGCTTTCATTCTGGCTTTGAATGTCAAATCTTTCCTGTTTAGAATTCTGAAAAATGTTTGCACCATACTATTTGTATTTTCTTATGTAATTTTGTATTATCTTCTAAACCATTGATGGAAATCGTTCAATTATTATATAAATGCCTATTGAAATCCAGAATTGGTCACCAAAAGTCATTGCTGATTTCCCTCATGATATCTCTGCCCTTCACAATGAGCAAAAGTCTTGCTTTACTGTCTGTCACTGCACTGGGAAATTAGCTTCATGTCGGTGAAGTATGTATCATGGTATTGTTATCCACATGTCAGAAAAAGACCTTGATGTAGGAAAAAGCCATAAGAAATATCTAAAAAAAAGAAAGCAGTTGCAGCAGAATTTTGAAAAGTAAAATTCTAAAAGCAAGGATACTGGTAAGCTTTGAAAAGGGGGGCAGCAGAGCAGGGAAGGAAATCCAGCAAACTAAACAAACCTAACAGAGATATTTCACGTTTCCCAAAGGTGCCTCTTCATAGTGTGTTCATTACAGCTGGGAAATACATTCCAAATGTCACTATTCTAGTTAACTCTTCCAGGGACATTCAAAATCTACATTGAAAAAGAGTCTATTTGTATTTTGCACCATGAACAATTTTTTCAGTCAGATGCACAGCTTGCAAAAGCATATTGGAAGTCAGATACTTCTTTTCTCATGCCACATAAAGTTAATTACAGTTTCCAATGTAACACACATTCTTTTGATGAATATTTCCTAAATTTTATGCATTTTTCAAACATTCCTTGCAAATGCATTGAAAATTCCCCAGTGCCTGTCATTTTCCTCTTTCCCTAAATAACATGGTGAAACAGTATTTGAACTTTAAATTACCTTTGAAGAACTAAATTTACAACCTTGCCCGTCAGCCATGTGTCAGATTCCTCAGTACAGTAACCATGGAGAATTTCTGAACTGTCTAATGAAGCTTTTCTCAACAGGCCTGATGCTCTGGTGTTGATAAAAATGGTAATATTCCTTACTGGAGTATCAGAGCCTACATATACAAAGTAATAATTTCCAAGTGTTAAAAGAAAGTTATTTTAAAATAACATCATTTCTTTTCTTTTCTTTTAGAGCCTTACTTTCTTATTGTTTCATTTCATTTGGCAGTTTCGCTGCAAATGTTCTTTTGCAGTTACTGAACAATTTTTCTGTTAGTCCTTCTGTAACAGCCAACAGACCCCTAAATTAGCTTGTTATGCTCTAGACACTGGAATCGCTCTCATCTTTGTTTTTCATAATGTCTGTAATTTAAGCCAAATGCTTTTAATCTTAGAATGCTTTGATAAGTGGGAGCTCAATTGAATGTCTCACATATAAAGAATTGTAGATTTTATCTGCATCTTTATCTCCAAGACTACTAATGTTTTCTACTTTAATTATGGTCCTGTTCAACCAGGTCTCACACAACTATGGACTGCAAAAGTAGCAAGAATATTGTAAGGGGTTTTGTACAGTATGATGAATATCTGCATTTAGCTGATGTTTCACTCAATTCAGGACAAGAAAAGCTTGTGAAGGAAGACAAGCTTACAATGACAACAAATATTTACAGAGTTATATACATCGAGTCTTGGAATAATTTTTAACATGCCTAGCAAGGCATCTTGTGGTGACAATAATTATGAATGTCTTTATAATACTTCTAAGACACAACATCATTACAAGATTGGAAACTCAGTCCAAACAATCTCTCTCTGTTTTCAGGAAAACAAATATATTCATAAGTTTAGTTTATGATGTCTGTGCATCTGTCTTGTGCCAAGCTGTGGGAAATACCGTGAGTCAGAGCTACATTAACAATATTATTTCAACTGATATATATATAGATATAGATGACTAGATATAGATGATATAGATAGATATAGATATGTATGAAAAAATTGAGACATTAATATTTAAAAGTTCTATCAATTAAATTTTGTGCTAAAAATTAGAGAAACAAGATCCCATAAGAAAGCTACTACTGAAAGGCAGCACTCTTGGAGAATTAGAAAAATTGAGAATATTATTTTACTTATTTTGATAGACTTTTATCTTACTGTTTAGAGTTTTTTGCTCAGCCTCCCTGCACTCCGTTGTGCTAGGAGAAATCAGAGAGATGGAAGTTTATCATCAAGGTAACAGTAAACACAATTTGAATTTCCAGACCACTTGCATTTTCATTTCTTCCTCCACTCATAAATCATTTTTTAGTTCTCCTTTGACAGGTTATATTTTGCCTTAAATGCCTCATCCTTCAGTAGGTAACAATGAACAAGTGCATTCATTCTTTTGCTTTGAAGTGGGTCCTCTGCAACTCAACAGTTAACCTGCACTCATCCTGAAAGAATTTAGAAAACCTTTAGGGGTTTATCCAATGTTTTGTTATATCGTATCTCCATTTTTAATTAGACTAATGCCAAGAGAATCCATGCTTTTTTTCCTCCAGTCAAGGATTTTTTGTGTTGTTATTAAATACTTTTTTTTTTTTTTGCTTTTTTTTTAATAATTCTATCAATGCTCAGAGCTCAGGACTGTCTCCTTTTAGTAACAGCTTTATCCAACAATCTCATAGTGAATAATTTGAAACTGAAGTCTTGGAAGTTGAAATTATGAGAAGTAGTTATGTTGGTGTCAGTGTTTTGGTGAGTTACTGCAATGAAGGAAGCCGCCTCAGGAATCAATATATGATCTTCACAGAAGTATGGTATTGTTCCCATTTATTGCCAAGATAGCTCAGGTTATATACTATTTTGCCAGAGTACATGCAGCTAAGCAATTATTATGATTGGTTACAATACAGTGTCTACCCGCCTAACCTAACAATATAATTGGTCCAGCTAGACTACTCACCCACAAGCACACTTTGCAGCCCGCCCCCCCTCCTTGCAATTAAGCCTTGCATTCTTTGCATTCTTGTTCTGTCCTTATCGCCTGTGAAACATCCTGGATCCTCTTCCCAGCTCTATCCAATGACAGTTCTGAGGCCACTCTCTCTGTAATCGTAGGCAGGGTTGTGCACACAGGCTTCTTGTAATATTCCATGGCCTTGCGCTGCAAGAAAATCCCCTACACTGCAAAATGTATCTTTTACTGAGAGGGAATAGGTTGTATACTGTCCTTTTTCCAGCAGCAAAAAGAAAGCCTTGAAAAGAGAAGAATAAGGGAATTATGGGAATCACTACAGAGGATATAATCAGACAAGTTTTCACACTTACTGAGGTGTTTTTAATGCAGACGAATAGTACATATTAAACTTTTAAAAGATGGATTCATTAGCAGAGAGAACTCATCATGTTTGGAAAAGAGGTTAGTACCAGCATCCTATTGTATGGTAGGGGAAACTGTGACAGTGGAGAGATTAGAGATTTATCTGCATTCACTCAGGAGCCAATGGCAAAAAACTAGGATCTTTACTAAGCAGTAGATGCCTTATAATATGACTTCACTTTCATAAAATAGTAAAAATGTTATGTTGGCAAATTTAACAATGGCTTTTTGCTTCAAGTATACGAATTGCAGCTAAAGTGAAACTCATGAAGTTGATGGTGGTTTTACTCTAAAGATCATTGGATAAAGGTTTTTTTTAAAAAATTTCAGGAAAAATTACAGGTCTTTTGCAAAGTTGCAGTCAGCTTGCCTTTTATGAAACTTAGACAGATGGTATTAGGATTTTTTTTTAGAAGTTTCATTTATAGCACATTCAGATTCACTGATACTCTGCTTCTTCAGCAGTGGTATTCACATATTGTTAAAATTGCAGCATTTATAATCGATGGACTGACAAAATTGTCACTGGTAAGGGAAATGCAATCTCTCAGTTTTTTGTTCTGAGGTGATTCAAGGATATTGCATTTAAGACTATTAAACTGATATTTTAGTCACAATATGTCAGCAAGGCGAAGAGACAGTACGGATACTTTGTGACTGCTGGTAGTTTCTATGAGGAGGAAGCTTGTTTCTGAGATCAGTAAAGAAAAGACAAAAATTAGTCAACAACACATTTCAAATTTCAGATTAATCTAATCCTGATCTTTTACATCTAACAGTCAAGTACTACAGATTCTAATTCTTTGTTTACAATAAGAAGCAAAAAAAATATATAATTCAGCTACGAAATTCTTCAAGATCAGTCTACCAATATTTCTGTTCAACATAAATGTTTGGATGTACTACATCCCCTGCCCAACTATGCATTAAGCTGACCAGCTTAGGAAGAATGTTGCTACAGTGTGGAAATTTAGGAAGGTCCTAAGGCTTATTACTAATTTCCATCAATACTGCCACAGTAAATATTCTCTGTACCCTCTTTACCTCTGTCTTTATTAGCATACCTGGACCTCAGATCTCAGGATCAAGTAACTGTGACAATGCACGTGTTGACCTGCCAGTAGTGGAGGAAGGGCTGATCTGCAGCCTCCTGCAAATACTCAACCCACATAAATCCTTGGCCCTGGACAAAGTTCACCTCAGGGTGTTAAAAGAAGAAGCTGATGTTGTTGCAAGGCCACCATCTATAACATCTGAAAAAATTGTGCATATGACGGGATTTTACTCAGGACTAGAAAAGGATAAATGTTTGACTTATCTGCAAGAAAGGCCTGAAAGAGTGTCCAGGAAACTACAGATCTACTAGTTCTTAGGAAAGCAGTGGAATGAGTCAAAGTTATTACAAACCAAATTAAGAAGATGACTGAGAAAACCCAGCATGGGTTTACTAAAGGTTGTTGTAGAACACCTTCTGCAATGAAATAACAACTTCTCTTGACATGGGGAGAGAAGAGGATGTTGTTTACCTGGACTTCAGCAAAGCTTTTGATGCTATTTGCCACAGCCATTCCTGGACAAACTGGTAAGTTACAGATTTGATGGGAAATTCATAAACTATTTGGATGATGGAATCAAAATAATTTTCACCAAGTTCACTGATGACAGTAAAGTGAGTGGTGGGGTAGACACATCAGAAGGATGAGACGTCTTATGGATAGAACTGGACAGGCTGGAAGAGTGGGCTAACAAGAGATGAAGTTTACCAAAGACAAGTGCAAAATCCCAAACTTGGAACAAAATAACCAAAGAGACAAGTACGAAAAAGGAGCTGTGTGGCTCAGGAGCAACCTTGCTGAAAGGATTCCAAGGGTCCTGGTGAACAACCACTTGAACATGAATGATCAGTGTACCAATGCAGCAAATAAGACAAGTCCTGGGCTGTTTACACAGAAACATTACTAGCAGAGAGAGATTTGGGTTCATCCCACTCTATTCAGTGTTTGTCAGGCTGTACCTGGGATATTTAGTTCAGCTCTGATCCACAAAGATAATCAAAAGGCTGGAAATACTGTCCTACAAGGAAAAGCTCTTTTCTCCCTGGAGAAGGCTCAGCAAGAACCTCAAAACAATTTTCCAGTACTTAAGGAGCAACTACGAAGAGGATGGAGACTCTCTCTTCACAAGTTGGTGAAGACAAGAAGTAACACACACTGATTGTACTGGGAGAGGTTTCAGCACAACACAAGAAGGAATTTTTTTACAATAATAATAATAATCATTCATTGGAAAAACCTCCCCATGGATGTGTTCCCCATCACTGCAGGTTTTCAAGATGAAGTTAGTCAGACGGCTACACGATGTTACCCAAGCTCTGTTCCCCACTAAAAGTTTGACTGGATGACCTTACAAGTTCCCTTAAAACCTGGGATGTTGTATGATTTTATGATTGTAAGAATATGGGCCATCCTCTGAGCTAGAACTTACAAGTTAACTGCTCCGGGAACATGATGTAATCACAGACAAAAAGGCAGGGTAACAGAATTAGGGCTGTGGTCAGAGTGGTATTGCTTATTCTTGAGAATGTTAAAAGAAGCTGGTAATACTTTCTTAAAGCAAGACATCCTGGAGCCTTGGGGTTATATTTTTATATTTATAGGGGCAAAAAAAAAAATCCAAGCAAAAAACCCAAAAGCATGTTAATATTTTCAGGGTTTCACAAAAACAAAACCCAAACCAACCATAACCCAAATCAAATAAATGAAAAAACATGCTGAAAATGTAGGTTCTGCAATTCATTCATTTCTCTGCTATGTGCATGGGCACCTGGTCATGCTGAGGTAACTACTTACTAAACATGCATAAAAACCTATTGAAAAATCAAGCTGAGGGTGCGCCCTCACATCTTACTTTTAAAATTGATTTTCCTATCAAATTTATCTTTCCATTTTCTCCTTTTTTTTTCAATATATCATCTGGATTTGAAAGTATGCCTTGTTTGAAGCTTTTCACTGAGAACCTTACATTACCTGCATTGCTGCACAATTTATTTCATGGTTAAAATACAATTGTTCAGGTCACATTTCCATAGCGCATACTTTTTTTTTCCTTTCTATTTCACTGAACCCTAATCTCCATAAAATTGAATCAAACTTGTATCCTTCTTATCTGCTATGATGAGGTACAGAGAACTTAGAAATTCTTCTGAAAAGAAAGACCTGGTGCAGTAGTTTTAAAAAAACAAAAAAAAATTCCACTTCTATGGAGAAAAACACACACACACTCTCCTTTATTTCCTCCTTTGTTGGTGTAGTCAGTATAGTTCGAACTCATCTCTTAATGCTTTAAAAATACCAAACCAAATTAAAGCAAACATATATGTCCCCAGAGTTCAAGGAATTTATTATATCTTTAGAATTATTCCTTTTAAATAGAGAAATGTTTGCATATTTTTATATCTCAGAACACGTTAACTCAGTTCAGTAACTTTTTCTATTAAACTGCTGGTCCCCAATGGGTAAACCAGAAACATGATTCCTTACTTCTACCACAAAATTTCAGTTTTTCTTTTTTAGAGGAGCTGTAGACAGTTCTCCTTGAATAACATTAATTTAGCATAGCAGTAAATTAAAGATTGTAAAGAAAAATCCACCTTCCTTGACCTTTTTCCTCCAAATGTCATCACATCATTCTTTCTACAGTTATATTAGAAAAGACAAGGTAATTCTTAGGAATGTAAGATGCAAGGTAAAGTTTAGGAAAGTTTCTCACAATCTATGAAGAAAATAACATCCTCATTATCTTTCTACTGCAGAATTGTATTGTTAGAGTTACTGATATATTTATTATTATAGATATAATTGTGCATATTGTTATTTTATTATCATCGTAAATAGAATAGAATAGAATAGAATAGAATAGAATAGAATAGAATAGAATAGAATGCAATACTATACAGAATTTTTTCATAGAAATATAATTTCATGTCATAAACCACTATTGGACAGTTATGATGAGCAGTCTGTTTCCTGGGACTCGATGGGAACTCTCTGATTCTGAACCTGGATGAAACCAGAACAGAGACTTCTTCTGTGGATAGACATACCTTGTTCTTTCTCTTATTATTCAATGATATGGAAATAAATACATAATTCATAGCAGAATAGTAAGATAAATATTTGGAAACCATCTTTGGATAGTTTGGAACTGAGGGAAGATGAAGGCAGACTGCACCAAAGGAAGATACAAGATATTAGACATCCTTTTTTTCACTATTAACTGGAATATTCTAGGAAATTTTCTGGAATGTCTAAGTTACAGAGGGTCAACAGAAAAGCAAAAAACCTGAAAACAATGCTTTTAATTTCTTACTCAGCACTCTTTCTCTTTTGTGTTAAATTCTTCTGTGAGACAGGACTGACGTTGTCCACGTCCCTGTGAAATTCCAGGTGCAGCACTCTGTTAGCACTCACACTGGATAATAAGCATATCTTCTTCAGGGTCTGGGATTCCCTGAAGATTTTTCTGTCAAACACTTCTGAAGACATGCAGTGAAAATATAAACCTTCATTTAAAAGAACAATTTCTCCTAACCTTTACAACTCTTAAGCTTATGACCAACATTCTTGCAGGGATTATATTTAGAAAACAGAACAAAAACAATGCTAGGTTGGCTACAGAGCTTGTGTTGATTGCCCAAAGGTATAGATTAGCATAGAAGCAGTAACTAAAAAAGGTCAGACATGTCATGTTATCTTTAACTGTCTTGTTTAATCAACCTGAAGTCATATTGAAAAAAGATCTATTTGGCATTAGAAGTATTAACATTTATTTTGCACAAAGGTCCGCAGCAACAGAAAATGCCTTATTCATATGGAAAATGTTGTCTTATGGAAAATAACCCATTGTTCTCAGCTTCTTTTTTGACTACTGTACAGTGGCTTTAAACAAAGTCCTTGGTAGACATGAAAAATAAGAATTCTGGTTTAGTAAGTAGAATTGGATAAGTTTACAGCAGACAAGGTTTTTGTCCTTCTTAATTTCATCAGAGGCATATTCTCACATATTTTCTTTGTACGTATTATACAGATCTTCATTTTTCCTGTGTCTTATCTGCACTTCAGCTGTCTGTTCAGTGATTGTTTCAGACAAAGTATTTCAAGGAGACATCCATGTACAGAGCAGGTATGAAGTATTTGACGTTAGTTCATGTCTTTTTTTAGAGTAGTCCTAATTATTCACCTCAAAGGGCTTTGTACATGTCACTAAATTACATTAGAACTTTCAATACTTTCATACACCCCTATTTTACACACAGTTAAGCTAATGTAAAAGAAAGGTTATAAAACCAGCCTTTGTTGTTAAGCAAGTCACATGCCAAAACTGAAAGTGCAATGCAACCAAAGGTCAGTAGATAGGGTGGAGGAGGGGCAGGAGGGAGAAAGGAAAATCCAAAAGGAATTATAATCCACATGATGGAAAATACGGCTAGATGTAAAAGTGATATTCTTAAGAAGTGTCAATCATTCATTTGTAAAAAAAAAAAAAAAAGGTAGCAGTGTTTTTTAGTGAAACAGGAGTTGTTTCTCTTTCTAAAAGAATGTTTCTGAATCTATTTAACTCTTTATCTCTTTAACTGGGTATAGAACTAAACTTCAGATTTCATCTTTCCATCTCGTTTGCTTCTACCAGCTGTACTCAGGCCTGGTAGTCACCTGAAACAGTAACTGAAACAATGTGAGCTACATCTTACTTAGGTCAACCTGTGTTTGAGCTCTAAACATGAATATTTTGCTCTAGAAACAGTGATGATAAATCTGAAATTTCATTAGAAAAGAGAAGCTAATACAGCAAATGGGTATTATAGAAACAGATCCTTCAGCAAACCTATACCAGGGCTAACGCATGTTTTCCATCCAATGTTTCACAGTTATGCTGTGATAGAATCTTACAGTTGCCGTACTGAACTTAAGATTCTGGAGGATCCAGAGCACAGTTACAAATCAATAGCGACATAACAAACCAGTGCTCTGAGAAGAGTTACATGTATCATAAACTTCATTCATGAGTGATAAAAAAGCCTTCAACTTGTCTGGGATTGGGATTTCCAGCCCTTGTCAGAATCCAGTTCCCAAGTGCCACTCTGCACTTCACAGATCTGCACCTCAATGTCCCCGTAATGCGTACATTAAATTTAAAATATGCATTGCCAGGATAAAAAGTTTGTTCATAGATGCTAAATTTATCTGATTATATGTTGGTGTTCACTTACCCAGAGGACTCTTTACTGCAAGAAGATAACTTCATGTTTCTCATGCAGAACAAAAATGCTTTAGTGCACTTCAATTAAGTCATTTGGTTCATCTCAGTTTGCTGAGAAATCTCAATCAAAAGCCACAGCAGAAAGGCAAAGAGAAATTTGTTTTCCTCCATCATTTCTTTAATTGTGTTATAACTAGCTCAGGATATAGGTAGACAAGAGAAGTAAAGGTTGTAACCACTTCAATTCACAAAGGAAACAGCCCTTATGGCCTCCTCATAGGCTTTGTGCTTTGAAAAGATCTAAAGGAGGTGAAATCCAGCTGTTCATTGTGACAGTCAAATGAAACACAGATATTTCTTTTCCTTAGGCCAAGCAGTCACACCTCTGCACAGTACCTGACATTTCCAGTGCAAAGGATCTGAAGACAAAGGAAAGGACTTTCTAGTTTTAATTAATGGTTTCCATTTAGATATACGAAACAGGAACAACAATGCAGACATGGGCTTACCTCATCTTTGCAGAAGCATTAAACCAACAGAGTCCTCAAGCCGTGCCTAGATGTGGCTTTAGAAAGCTTGTAGTTCTGGAGGAATCGCCACTGACACTTTATGCAAGGAGTTCTGACATGGTATTGGAAGTAATTTTTGACTCCCAGTTTGGAGGAGCCTTCAGATGCTGGAGCAATCCTTGCAGGCTGGGTTAGACCACTGCCAGTTTTTCTGCAGCTGTTACAGTTCTAGTCTGTGTTGACTAAGATGCTTTATTCCACAGTCCAGTACTAAATTACCCTCTGTGCTAGGCTGTGAGGAGGAGTCCTTAGAAAGCACTTTGTCTTCCAGGACAGACTTAATGTATTTTCTCTTGCATTAGTGTGACTAATTTGACATGGCCATTCCCACTCTGTCCCCTTTAGCCTCTGCTTTTAAACCACTGACTTCTTTTCTGCTGTATTTGGATAAGGAGTCAGCATTACATCTGCAGGGGTAGTTGTTACTCTGTATTCTCATCTGGTGGTCAGACACACTGAGTCTTTCTAAAAGCCTATATATACCTGTCCTCTATATGAAGTAAACCCAGAAACACCAGTAACGCAAACAGCAGGGAGATGTGTCAGTACACAGCAAATGAATAGTGTGCAGGCTCTGCTGCTTTCAGACTGGGTACTGTGCATATCCTCAGCCTTCTGATACACTCAGACAGGCACATATTATCCATAATCTCAGCCAAACTATGAACTTTTTAATAAGACAATAAAAGCGCCTGAGAATTTTGATAAGAATTCCCTCTTGGTCAACTTTTCAAGCAGAGCCACTTTGCCTTTCACATGGTTCTTATTCAGGAACCTTGCTACTTTCATCAGTCTGTTAAATGCCATATTAACTTTTCCAGATATACTGAAAATCTACCAGTATTTTTTTGTATTGTCTTGTAAAGCCTACTTGATTGAAGTTTTTTGTTTCTGTCTGGAAACAGCCTTTTCTATTTAGTGTGATATTGCTACTAAGAGACATTCTTAAATGGAAAGACATCTAATCTTCTGAAAATATTAAGAAAAATTCTACACAAAGACTACTTTCAAACACATTTTTCTCCCCACTTCCCTTTTTTTTATATACACCACATACGAATAAAGACCTGAAAAAGGGTACATAATGCGAAATATCATGGAGTAGAAACAAGGATTTCCCTTTCTCTCCTTTCTATTTACCCACTCTCCTGCTTTTCTGCTCTTCTCCCCTTTTCTCTCCCTTTCCTCATTTACTTTTTTTCCCTTTTTTCTTTCTTTAACCATCACAGTTTCCTTATCGTGGATGTATTACCTAGGAAAGGAAGCCCCATGGCAGCTTCTGACTACTTGAGAACAAGTGGAAGGCCGAGCTTGTCATTTGTAGAAGGTTTTGGCAATGCTGCCAGTTCAGGGAATACTGGAGGCACCAGTGACTCACAGCAGGTTCTAGTGCTGGAATCATAGGTCCTGCAGCTCTAGCCCTTCACTCCTGGCTCCTTTCACAATCAAGACGACTATGCTGGAGGTGATTTTATCCCAGAAGTGACACACTGTTAAATAAGGAGCAAACATAGGGGTGTCCTGGTATATGCTGGCAGGATGAGGGCAAGTGGCAAGCAGGTTGCAGGATGGCAATGTTCCTGATTTTGCTGTACATACTATCTCATCTGTGATGAACCCAAAGGTGTAACATGCCCAGAGAAGTAAGTAATTTTTCAGTCAAGAAGAGTGAAAATCCTGGGTACTTTTGCTGATGATGGGGCACACTTGTTTTTGATGCAACGCAGCTTGGGAATGAGGTAGATGATATGAAATGCCTACTCATTAAGGCATAATTAAGAGTTAAAAATTTTAAGGGACGTTCATTCTTTGGTTAAAGGATAGTAACACAGTGTGATGTCTCAAGTTTACTGAGAATTTCTTCAACTGAAACCTTACAGAAAATTGCTATATAGGTCAGCGCAAAAGATCTGGGAATCCTCAGCTCGTCTACCCTAATAGCTCTGACTTAATACTAATGGATAACCTTCATCATTTTTATCACACTTTTCATTCACAGAACTCAAAAGTAAGTTGCAAACACAATTAAGGTTCAGGGTACCTATAAAACAGAAACTGAGAGTGACAAAAGTCTTAACTCTATAGTTGTATAAACACTGCATGTTAACTGAAAGGATAAGGAAAAGAGCCTGTGTCACTTCCCTCTCCCTCATTTTGTAGTCCAATGTTGAAACTCAGCCATGAGGAGGTATTAATTTATTATCAGGAAAAAAATATGACACTTATAATAATCGAGTGACTAATGTGATAGTTTACTTCCCAGGATTACGGAGTTGTGACTGTTATATTTGAACTAAAAACCAGAGTGCTTTTTACAAAATCATATGATAACCTGTTAAGCAGCTGCCTTCTCTGTAGAGACCTTATGCCATCTCTGCAAGTGCTGCTTCTAAGTCAGAAGAGAGCAGCTGTCCATAAGGATCTCAAAAGCATGAAACATGGAGAGATGTTGCTGGAGGATGTAAAAAAGCAAACCTTAGGTTGAAAGAGGAGCAAAAAGCCCAGGAGAGAGCCCTTCAGGAAGAGAATAACTGGAACTTATTGACATAATAAGGAAGCTATTGAGGGAAAAAAATTTGGAGCAAAAGACAATGACAGAGATGGTCAGGAGAAGAAAAGATGTCATAAAATGACTGTGTGGTGTTTTTATCTATAAGTGTTCAGGCAAAGGATTCCTGCAATGAATTTTAAATTGTACTGTGAAATATCTTGACAAAAGAAAATCAGGTTCGACTTCATTGTTAGAATGAGGTTCTTTACATATGTGATACACTTGTACTGTTATCTTGGTATTTTCTTAATACACACCATTATTTGTATTAAAAGTTTTCTAGGACCCAGTGCCTTATATGTTAGTAATAGCAATGATATTTATTATTTTAACATACTTACCTGTTAAATACACTCAGAACTACATATCTTTAAACGTGTCAATGGCTTTACCTTCTCTTTCTACTTTCTTTTTTTTTTGGTTTTAATGTACCTTATCTGCTTCCTGTCATTCGTTTTCTCTATCTGTGAGTAATGGTTTGATTTTTTCAGGAAATATTTGTAAGAAATATTTCATTGTCTAAGCTTTTGTCCAAGGAATGACTTTCCTTGATCCAATCTCAAGGTGCCAAGAGAATAAGTCACAGAGGCATAAGATGCTCTCCTATAGGTATGGAAAGTGCTCACCCATTAATTTTGGTTTTTTACACTGTTTGAGGTCTATCCAATCTCCCTCATAATTTCATTTTTTTTATGACTAATGCCTTGTCAAAATGCCATCTTTTCCACATTAAATGAAATTTGACTAACATAAGTGAAATAAAAGCCTCTCCTGTGGCTACTTTTAAAATATTTTTTTTAATATTAAAGATTATTAATATTTTTTTCTTTGCTTTAAAAACATGAATGGCAAAATCTTTCTTTCTTAAAGATGTTTATGACAGGCATGTTTTAATGAGTCGGTCTTTCTGACAGTAAAGAAAGGTAGAAATGACATGAATAGCAGAAAATAATGCTCTTAGTGTGAAACCTGGGGACATAATTACATGGAATAAGGAAGAATGTGGGTTAACAGAAGTTGAGATGCATTTTGTAAAGTATGGAGGGTAATAAAATATAATATTCTGTAATAGTCATGAAGCATGAATTGTAGGGATATTCCATATGTGTATGGTGTTGATGGGTTTTAGTGTAGTAATTATTCATACACCTGTTTGAAGCATAAACCTGTTACTAGAGTCCTGTGCAGCCGCGGAAGAAGCTGTAGCCAGAAGCCAGGTTTCTTTGTGAAGGTGCTTTGGGAGCACACCTGTAGGACAGTCAACCTTGAATCACGTAATCTCTGTGCCTCACTATCTCCTTTGATGACAGCTCAAAATCCCATTGTTGAAAGCAAGGATGATGGATGATAAAGACCAGAGGGATGATTTTGTACCATGTCTTTGTTCAGGTAATGCTAATTTACATTGCATATATTGCATTATATAAAATATGTTATGTATACAGACAATATTTAGACCTTAGCCAAATCCACAACGCTAAGTAGTAAAAGCGGAAACAAATCTGGTACTTCAGTTCCCCAGAAAGAAGCTCAGATTCTTTTGGACATTTTGACTTCTATCATAAAAGCTGACAAAATCAACTTACAAAAGAAGTGTTTTAGTAATCCATATGTTTGAATGTGAAGGTTTTGACATGACTTACATATTGGTTTAAACATGCAGACAACCAAACGCACCTGATTTGCAAGGAACCAATAGTGAACAATCTTTTCAGTATATTTACAAAGAACTTTGAGTAGGAGAGGGAATTTATAATAGGACAAGCTGTTCTGAATGTCATTAGGCTCTTAATGTTTACAGCTGCATGAAAATGAATCTGACATGTTTTATTACAGAACAGTGATGGAGAAGTATTTGAGTGAGCAAGAAAATCTTTTGCTCATTATTATGCTATTGTAGCTGTACAGTAAAAAAAATAAAATTAAAATGGAAACCTAAGTCAGTTTTCTTAAAACTCTTCATATAAACAAGTGTAACTTATGTATTCTGCAGTTATGAGGAGGGAAAAATCATTAATGACATAATTTCTTGCATTTGCCTGCTCAAGCAAATGACATTATAGTGGCAATTACATTGCTATCACAGATCTGAACACTCAGAAAAATTCTCACTTAAATTGGTCTAAAGTGTGCAAATCTTCTAAGTGTTAGATTCATAAAAAATCTCTTTTTTGGGCAATTGCTTTTTAATTTTCCATTGGAAAATTAAAGGGATCTTGACTCTTATGATTATTCCATTATGAGAATGTTTAAGGAAGATTTCAGGATATGCAAACTGATACATAGGATAAACAACTAGCATTAACCCCACTGGGGATTTAGATGTACCAAGGATTTAATATCCAGCTTCACTCTAATAAAAGGAGTTGATGTCAAAGTGTTATTGCATTTAAAAAAATAAAAAAGCCCAGATTGTTAGAAGACACACTGTGCAAACAACAATAGAAATACAGTCAGAATGCAGAGTCAAATATGTGGACTATAACTCTATCATGTCAAATAGTAGTGGCTTTATGGTTAAAGCATTTGGGTTACTTCTATAAAAAACAAATAGATTCAAAATAAAATATATGTAATAGCAATTTTCTGTAAAGAACTAAATAATAATAATAAAAATAGTTTTTCTACATGACAGTCCTGAAACTGTAGAGAAAGTTAAAACTGAAAATAATAAATATATTTGTATAAGGAATTCATGTTTTATTAATTCTTTAAATATTGTATGGACAACTAAGGATAGCAGCAACAAGAATAATCCCAGCTGTGGATAAGAAATAATAGATTTATATACATATATATATATATATATATCTAAGTCATTTGCCTCAAGCGCAGTTGTATGGACCCTTCAGTTGTTTAACTGGTCAGGTAGAAGTAACCACCAAAAGAAGTCTCTCTTTTATGTAGTGTTTTTTGGTTTACCCATTTCATTAGAGATCTATCTAATTTGTAGGTTTCCAAGTGGATTTTTGTACTTGCACCTCATGACTCTGTTTTCAACAATGTGGATACCTTACTGGGGTACCTTGCCCTTGACTGCCTTGCTACCTTTTTTGTCAGTACTCACCTCACTGTTCTGATACACCTGCTTCAGGGACCAAGCTGTGTTCTTCGGGTCTATGAAATTGCCAGCTTCAAGTATAGACCTTCCTGGCAATAAAAGTAATATTGTGGAGCTCTTGGACTGAACAACCTTATAGTTTTCAAAGTAAGGCATAAAAATAAAGACTCCAGTTATGTTTTTTCCCCAGATAACAAATGGCAAGAAAACAGCAGAGAAGAAAGATCTGGAGCATGAAAGAGTCATATAAATTTAATTGACTGTATTGGGCTGCAGGCCAGCTTTGATTAATAGGATCTTCTGTGCTAAAATGCTTGAATCCTTTTGGTCTGTGCTAAAGAACAAAATCCTCTACCACAAAAACAAGCCGGTTGTAGTCCACTTCTTTGATAAAGAATATTAAGACCCACAGATTCAAAGGTGTTGACTTCCTTGTGTTCCCATTCAGGCTCCTACACTTGGACATAATGAGGAGGAAAGAGCATAAGAAATGAAGAATAATAGCCAATGTACGTCGCAAGTCATTCTGGATGTAGTTTATATTCTCTCTTCCTTAAGTGCCCAAGCTCATTTGAGAGTTTGGATTTCAACCACAAAAGGTATATACAGTGAAAAAATATGTGTGTTTCTCTTCTGCTTTAGCAATATTTGATGGATCCATGAAAATACATTTAGTAAAAAGCCATTTTTATTTTGAAAGCGGTGTTTTCATTAAATTTTACTCAAATGGATTTTTTGTTAGCTACATTATACCTGGGTTTCCTGATTAATTTTACATTATAATGACAAGGATTTTCTTTTGGAAAATGTTAATCATGCAATTAAAAAAGTTGACTCATAACTTTATGTTTGTATTCAGATCCCAAGTAATACAATATATAAGCATAAGACCCTCTGTTACATAGAACAAAATGAAAGACAATAAGCAGGTCTTTTGCTAGTAGTCTTACACATTCTCTCTCCGTTTATTTGACTCTGTGCTGTATAATTCTTTATCTGGTTTATTCCTCTGTAAGGGGTTAATTTATAAACACATAGCTATGAAAGTATTATTGAAAGCTACTTCAACTTATGGTATTAGAAAAAAACCCCAACTTCCTTTTATTTCCTTCTTTAGTTGTTACAGTGGACTTATGCCTTTGTGTGAACATTCGTACCTTAGTGATTCTAGAAGATATAGAAAATAATTTTCATCCCTTGAACTCCATTTTATCTTCCTTTAAATAGCATACAAAAGGAGCTGGAGAATGCAAATAGCTTTGAAGATTCTACACAACATAAAAATGAATGACTGTCAAAGACATTCTCATATATATCCACGTTTAGTTGAGATCTGTCACTCAATATGCATGAAAAAACCACAGGAATTGGTATAGCAGGTCCTTTTATTTGCCTGTCATTTCTTCAGTGTTAGTTGATAGCAGACCTTGCAGAGGAAAGTGTGACAATCAGTGATGAGCCAGTAGGAAATGATTTGCTCATTATGAAAGATAATAATATCTCCCATTTATTACCTAGAAGTTTAGACTCAAACATAAGCATTTCACATATTTTGTTTTAAATTTGATAAGATGGCTGAAATTAGAGATTGCATTTTTTTAATATCTCAAGCCAGCATTTTTTTTTTCATTCTTTTCAATACAAGTACTTCCACACCTTAGACTGATAACCTTGTCTGCTTTCTGGCAAGAAGTCAAAGTAGCTTGAAGGAACCACAGGTACCTTGCATCTGGGTGTAAAGTTCTTCCAGTACCCCCTGGTGAAAAAGCTGCTGTAAGATCTCTCATGTTTTCCTAATCAACAAGAAAAGCTTTGGAACAGAACTTCCAAAATATGTTACAACTTCTAGTCTAGCTTAAAGTTCTACTAAAAATAAAGCTGTAATATAATTAACAGTAGGGATCATCTCTCTATAATTGCTAAATATTTGTTATAGTTTATCTTGCCAGCACTGATGAACTGGGAAAAAATAACAACAGCTCTGTATGAGAAGTTTTGTAGAAGACTGCCTTGGCATCATGCATACAAAAAGAGTTTTATTGTCGGGAAATTCCAGACCTAATTTCCAAACTGACAGCCTGGGTTCAACAAATTTAGTCCTACTGTCAGATAATCACTGTGAAAAAGGCCCCTACCAAAACTGCTACATTTTTTTCAAGTATTTGTAAACCACTATCCAGTAATCTTCAGAAAACTGAGTGTTTTACAGCCACTCCCATGTGTCTTTTTGTCTTGACTGTATTCATACAGTTTTCACCATGACTTGATATTAGTTCTTCTATTCTGTAATGGTTTGTCATTGCACTTTACCTGACTTGCCATTCTATACACACAATGCATAACCATTTGATGAAGGCAACAAATCATTAAAGAACTAGAGAACTAAAAATCTATTTTGATAATTATTAAAAATCTTCCTAAACTAGTTAGCTTTTGTGACTGCTTCTATTTTCAGAATAAAAAAATAAAAAACTGTATAAAATGAATCAACACTAGACACTTTCATTTTTTGCATTTTAGCAGGAAAAATCAGTGAGTTTAGAGTTTTATAAATTAGCTTAAGCATAATATTCACAGGAATCTAAATTCCTTTCCAATCATATTATAAAATCATCTCTTTTTCTTTTTGCAAAATTCATTCACACGTTGAGAGAATAGTTATAATCCTACACTAGTCTACACAGAGGAGAGATAAATGAATGTATGAAAAGAAGAGTACATTTAGATTTCAAATAACACCTCAGAAGAAGCAAACATGGACAATACTCCCAGTCTTATGACTCAGATATATTCATATGCCCATATATATTTGTACTAGATGGCACCCGACAACAGACTTCATTCCTTTAAAATAAGCATAGGAAAACTTCAGTGTCAGCTTCTCTATTTCTTATATTTTTGCATTTAAAAATTAATCTTGCTATCCATGTTTTTCAAATAAAATCTGGAATTAAATCTAATAGAAATAGAAAGAGATGAGAGAAAAAAAAGTGAATAAATAAATGCTCTCATTTTAAATGTACTCCTAAATCTTTAGATAAAAAGTGTGTGAGGGTAGTTCGTTCATGTCAGTTAAAATGTTTTTGTCTATATCAGTGACAGTATATCTATTAAACATAGCTGATGATCTGGTCCATAAAATACTATCAGAGAACTAAATTGCATTTCTCTGATTGTTACAGGGGACAGTTTTTGCCTACATATTTAGTACACGTTTTAAAAGATGTTTTCTATACAGGCAACATTTTTCTTATCCCACAAACTGCATGTGGGTATAGGCAATATTTTAGGTATACCTCGAAAGAAATACTAGATTAGAAATCTCTGGGTATCAGACAACCTTTGTCCCTACACATTTTCTTTCAAATGACAACCCATCATTTCTTCATAGGTGAGGAGCTACTGATTCAAGTACTGACAATGAAAACTTTCTATTGTGTCAAACCAGATTTGTCGTTAACATTTGCCCAGAGTGGTCCTTAGCCCTCTGACTGTGGCTTTTCCATGGCTAGAGGAGGAAGCTGATGTAACTGACTTTAACTGAACTTTGAGGCAAAAGTGAAAATTAGAGATCAAACCAAACTGTTGGCTTATATGGCAGCTGGATGTCTGTCTCTTGACATACAAACAACTTCTTAAACAAGACAAGTTGACGCTCCATTAATGAATTGCATGGCTGCAAATAAGCTGAATAAAGAAGTGAACACTCTAGCTCAGCTCCAGGAATATTTCTGTTTTCCTCCTAAGTCTCATTCTCCATGCAAAGGGTGTGCAACACTAAAGAAGAAATTTAGCTAACAAATGCAGTTAGTGTCTCTCCTTGCTTAGAAGACCCCTGTAGGCAAAGTTTTGATACTTTTATACTTGACAGGGATTTAGCTATTGACTTCAATGAGTCCCAAGTTTACACACAATATAGCCAAACAGAACTTTATTATGTACCTCGCCCTGGAGGAACTATTGACATTTTTGAAACCTCTGTATGCTAATTTAATTTATATACATATAGCAATTTTTTACAGAAAAATTAAATAATACTAATCTACTTTGTCCTTGTAAATACAGTCTTCTGCTACACTAAAATTTCAGTTAGTTTACTAATGCAGTGTATTGCATTTAGCATTAGTGGGACCTTCCATGCTCCCAAAACAGTGACTCTGTAAACAGTGAAATGCTGTATTGATAACCAAATGTAATGGAGGGGAATTAATTTGCTTCCCATACAATTGCTTTTGTGAAGTATACAGTTATAAGCTCCCAGTGACATATTTGTCTACTGACCTTGCTTTTCCTTAGGTCTTTCTTTTTTTTTTTAATATATTTTCTTTTTTGATTTAGACAAGAAAAGAAAATTTTTTTTCTTGACATTTGATTCCATGCTGAGATCTGTGAGGTTTCGCTTGTAAACAGGCTTACCATGGGCTCAGCCTCGAACATCTGCCAATGAAGTGAGTCAGTGAAAGTTACTGATTTTAACCTAAGCATTTGAATAAGATTTACAATACATATTTAATAGAAGAAACGCAATAAAAGAAATCCTTCTCATTTTGGGAATACAAACTGCCAATAATGTAACCAGCCATCTTCCTGTTGATGATAAAAGACTATAATTTTTTTTTAAAATGTATTTTTCAACTTCATTACAATTTTTATTCTTCTGTAAGATCTTTCATTAGAACTTAAACTGTTTGTCCACTTCTGGCTTTCAGCTATATCGCTAAAGAATGTATATTCTTGCAGTTTTTTTGGCTGAAAATTAAACAAGTTCTCTTGGAAATTTTACATTAAGAAAACTTTCCACAGAAGTTTAGGAAAGCAGAAAAGTTACACAATATTTAATATGAAAAATCTGCCATCTGCAGCTTTCTCTTTACGTGCTGCTTATCAACAAGGGCCCAATGCTTTTGAATTATGAATGGCAATTTTTCTCTAGAATCTCATCTTAGAACTGCAGAACACCACCAAAGTATGGACATCTACTTGAGTAGGCAGACAGCTTGAAACACTGATCTCTTCTTTATATCAATAAAATGTTAGTTCATATCCTTATTCACGATCTATTTTTCTACTGAACCCCAGAGCACAGGAGCTAGGAAACCACATGGAAGAAGTCCCAAAGAAATGGAGCATGTTATTTCATTTGAGTGCTACCGGTGACCATCACTGTTTTCTTAGAATCACCACCATCATACCTGCCCAAAACCCCATTTATATCAAATCCCTTGGTTTAAAAATTTTAGTTTTATAGCAGAAAGAATATGAAAAAGGTCTTTCTGCTGTGTTTGATAATCAATCCATTTCTTTCTCTGCAATGGCAATTTAAAATATGTTAGCAACCTATTTATTTGAGGAATTACTTTACTGACAATTGACAACTTAAGGACATTAACTAGTACCTGGTTGAAAGGTAACATTTTGTTTGTTAATGATGTACTATTTTAAAACATTCCTAGCATAATAGCTCTATTAGTAGTACATTATACTAACATTATAACTTACCATTATGACAGGGTGTTCTGAGTATATATCGCAGACATATACTGCCAGAGCTCCAGAATGTTCCTTATTTTCACTAATCCAAACTAAGTCTTGTAACCAGTGTTACAGCACAAAGTTTAAGATTTTATTCATTTTTAAGGATTTACATGTGAGTTTGAGAAGAACAGTATTTTAGATTAAATTAGGAACATTCTATCCAAGGATCATACATAGCCACATAAAGTGAAAATCTTTTTCCCACTTTTCTGTCTGAGGGCCCTACTTCATTATAGTCCTATGCAAAGAGAGGAAAAAATTCAGCAATGATTCTGTAGTTTTAGGAAACCTACTTTTTGTGCTGTGGATTTAGATATTCCTAGAAAACATCACAAAGTATGAATTAGATGGATTACAGAATTCCTGACACTGTAAGCCTGCTCTGGAAATCCCACTAGACTAAGCTTTTGAGATTCCAGCGGTTTTTTGTATTCACAATTTTCTACTCCCAGTTCAAAATCCCAGCTATGCCAAAAACTCAGCAATGTGACAAGGAGAGTCTAAAGAGTTCATATAAAATCAAGATGTGGTGTTTGCAAAGCTGATAAGACAGGACAACCTTATTTTTTCCAAACTGTCAAACTCATCTGCAAGTTTTAAAAAGTACTGTAGATATTTGTAGTTGGAAAGGATCCAATGTCCTGTCCAAGAGGACAAAAAGAAGGATCATCAGGTAAAATCCTCAGAAAGATTGTTCCAGAGGTAAGGCAAGGTAAAGGTTTGCTCCTTCTCAGCTAGACCAAGTGGTCAATGGGAATTACAAGACAAAACTTGAAAAAACAACACAAAGCCTAAGATCAATGAATGCCTCATGTTATTATTATCTGGATAATTATCTGAAACATATTTGATTCCATGATAATCTTTTTTTTTCATGTGCTCCGCCTTCCCAGTAGCATCCATCGTACCAATTACTGTGCCATCAGTTTCCAGAGCCCCAGTGTCCTATTCTAGTCTGAAGCACGCTATCTGAAATCAGATTGTAATGCGTTCATTTAAAGTTTTGGTTACTGCAATGTTTATCAAACATGTCAAAAAATGCTATTAGAAGCTGAACAGCTTACAGGATGCTCGAATAAAATACTGCAAACTGAAGACTTAGTAAACTGCAAAACAGTAAGAAGGAATCATACACTGCAGAAAATGATCCTGGCTTTAAAGACCCATTTAGAAAAAGTTCCTTTATTTGACCTTTGTGTGGCTCTTTTGCCAGGCAGGAGGAGAGTATTTGCAAGCATAGCAATAAAAGACATTGTAACAATGGGGGGGAGGATTGGTGTAAATATTTAAAACTGGAATTTAGAAGTTGAAAATATAAAGTGCAGCTTCATAAAAAGTGCAGAGGGATCTATTTTATACAAAAAATATTTTTAAATATATCTAAGGTTTTAAAGCCCCTGAAGTTTAAATGTTATTACCAAGACACAGTAACACATCTTATCTGATAGCTTTATTTNAAAATCAAAAAACAGCAGATAAGGAGAGGGATTTCAGAGAATACACATCACTGAAAATGAATATAAAATAAGTAGAGATGAGGACTGAAAACAAAGAGAAGTAGATGGGCACTGGGATATCTTCCTTCTTGATATGAATCCACAAAAACCTGCTGTTTCTTGAGGCCTAAATTGAAAGAGCATAATAAGTTAATAATGGAGGTCTCTACATTCCTCAAGTAGCTAACATTTGCACCATTAAACAATCAAGAAAATTTGGCATAATTACGTGACATGACTGATGGGAAGCAGAGGGCTAGTAATAGCACGGGACCAGAATAGGAAGAGTACAACTGGCAAAAAATGAGTAATACAGGCAGGACCATGTGGAGACATGCACAGTGCAGCTGTCTGATACGAGCTGAGCGCCCATTAGTGGTGGTAGTATCTCATTTTCAGGAGTTAGAAACCCAGTACACAGATATGTATGGGGATGGGAGAGGGGCTCTGGTGGTTCCTGCTTCAGATGGCCGGTGGCCAGCAGGGATGATGGTCAGAGACCTTATCTGCTTCCCTGTGATGCCATGGCTGCTGTATTGGGTTACTATGAATGTTCACCGCAGGCAAAACTGCTTCCATATCGCCTTGAAGTCAGAAGGACAGGGACTTTTGATGGTGGTTCCTGTGTGAAGGTGGTCCTCGGCAGCTTTGTTTAACCCCTACAGCCCAAGCCACTGTACAAATTTCCACTGCAACACAGAACAAATATTTCACAGTTCTTTTGCACTAGATTCTTTGGGCCACAATTTAGGAGTATGGAAAATAACTACCTTTAAAGATCCTACAGTAGTCTGCCTCAGTATAAAATCTCCATGTAGCAACTCTTCACCATTTTGAGTTTTACGTCTAACACTAGATATGACACTGGAAGTGAAAAAAATCTTTTGTTGTCCTTTCACACTATAAGAGTCATGCCACTCAGGGGGAAGCTAGCATCTGCTTAACCAATTTGTTGTCTTCAACCAAAAAGCGGGTGTGTCAATGCATCTATTGTTACGGTAAATTTCAGATCATGGAATGGTATTTATGATGTAATTATCCCTGGTGATTTGAGAAGGAATTACTAAGCACTCATTTGTTATAGAAAGCAGCATCTGAGAGGTCAAACGATAAAGAGCAGATTTTGTTGAAATATGGTTACAGGAATGGACTGAAATATATTTATGAAATTAAACACTCTTGAAAAGAAAGGAATGCGCATATTCATAACAGAAGATTTCTAAACTTAAATATCTTAAGGATCAAGACAAGAAGTAATGGAATGCATATTACAATATGAAAATATGTATAGTTTTGCATGTCCAAAGGGATATATCAAGAATATCTTGGGTCTTGGGACTTCATAATAATAACTGGTTGAACAAAGTTGTCATCTCTGCAGAGAAGTTAATAATTATACAATAATTGTTGAAATGTCTTTCATATTCCCTCTCTTAAAAAATCCAAACTAGGCTCAAATCTAATAAATAGGTAATACAATGATTTGGGGAGAAATGGCTGGTAATCTGATGGTGGGTGAAGTGATTGACAAACTCCAACAACACGAAGAGAATCTCTCTTGGTCTTTACAGGCCTGCCTGTCTCTCAGTTCTGGAGAAATTATCTGAAAAAATACTTATTCAACAAACAGTTTGATAAATTGACTCACAAGGAGGATAGCTCCTACTTCTCACAGACCCACATCTTAGTCATTAAGAAAAAACATCCTCCTATGAAAACAGTCAGAAAGACTCAATAAACACCAGGACATATCCTATGTTTTTTTCCTGCGAGACCATTAAGAGGACATGAGGAGATGGGATGGACATCCTACTGCTGCCCTCAAATTATGTTTTCATGAGTTACAAGGAAAGTCACGTAGAGTTTTTTTCCAGAGAAATATAGCTCCAGTCTCCATCGGATGGAAACCTGATTCCTATCTACAAGATGCGTTTAAGCAGGATTGGTTTCAAGCCCCGTGATCCAAATAAACTGATTTCAGTCTCAACCCCCTGTGATCCAAACCAACCTATTCCTTGACGTGTACTATGTATCAAATTAGAGGTCTCAAGGGTGAGGAGAGGGGTAACTGAGTTTATTGGACTGTTTGGTTTCGATGGCCTGACAGAAGAGAATCAGAAAATCTCAAGCATCATCTCTTCTTAATTACATTTGTATAGGAGATTGTTATTTACTTTTGATAGAGGAATTGTTAAACCACTGCTAGATGCCTAGTTTATTTTCCTATTTAATTTCTATGCTTAAAGGTGAAACTGATTGGTACTTTTGTTGATAGTAGTGCACAGTGCACCCTGGTGTCATTGAATCATAAATGGAGAGGATCCGTCATTATTTCTGGAGTGACAGGGGGATCTCAAGAAATAACTGTCATGGAGGCTGAAGTGAGTCTAATCAGGAATAAATGGGAAAAGCACTCCTTTGTAACTGGACCTAATTTGCTGTGCATTCTTGGCATAGATTTTAAAAGAAGGTACTTTAAAGGTTATAAGCGAGCCTTTGGTATAGCAGCTGTAGTGACTAAGAATGTTAAACAGCTGCCTATTTCTCTGGGCCTCACAAAGGACCCTTCTGCTGTGGGATTGCTGAAGGTCGAAGACCAACAAGTGCCAATTACTAACACCATGGTCATTGATGACAGTGTCATACCAACAGAGACTGTGATTCCTGTACTTAAGCTGATCTGACAACTGGAACATCAAGGAGTGATGAGCAAAACTCACCCATTAACAGTCCGATATGGTCTGTGTGAAAGGCTAATAATGAATGGAGATTAACAGTGGACTATTGTGGTCTAAATGAGGTTATACCACTGCTCAGTGCTGCTGTTCCAGATGTGTTAGAGCTGCAATATGAACTGGAATCAAAGGCAACCAGATGGTTGCCACAATTGGTACTGTTTATGTGCTTTTCTCATTCCTTTATCTACAGAGCGCAGGCCACAGTTTGCTTTTTCTTGGAGGGACATCCAATGCACCTGGAATTGACTGCCCATAACAGTATTCTAGGCCGTGAAAAGCAAGTTTATAGAGGCATGGTACTCCAGAAAGCACTGAGTCAGACAGTGGTACTCATTTCAAAAACAATCTCAAAGGTATCTAGGCCAAAGAACATGGTATAGGATGGATACACCATACTCCTTATCATGCACCAGCTTTAGGTGAAATTGAACAATATAATGGACTTAAAAACTACCCTGAAAGCAATGGGGAGTGGTACTTTAAAAAATTGGGATAAACATTTGGCAGAAACCACCTGGTTAGTTAACACCAGAGGATCTACCAGTTGAACTGCTCAATTAGACCTTCCACATGAAATAGAAAGGGATAAAGCTCCCCTGATACACGAAAGGAATTTGTTAGGGAAAATCATTTGGGTTTCTCCTGCTTTGGGCAAAACCCCTTTGTGGTGTTGCTTTCTCTCAGGGGCCTGGAAATGTTAGGTAATAGTAAAGGATAATGAAGTTCAAGGTGTACCTCAAGGAAGTCTGACCCTGTGTGAGAATGCTCAATCTTAAACTGTATTACTAATAGTGTTTACTAAGTATTTTCTGGGATAAAGAGCTAGCTTCATCATATGGTGTCCAGTGACCTTCTCGAGGCTGACATCTCTAACTTGCAGCCTGCGGGTATGAACCACAATGAATCTTCACAATATTCTTCTTGCCCTGAGAGACT
>VWPV01020412.1:2922-21613 GCA_013389885.1 Geococcyx californianus
ATCTCTGGAGGTGTTTAAAAAACAGGTGGATGAGTTTCTTAGGGACATGGTTTAGTAAGGGGACAGGTATGGTTGGACTCAATGATCTCAGAGTTCTCTTCCAACATAGTGATTCTATGATTCATATAAGACCCCTTTTTTCCAGCTTAAATCTTTATTTCTTTAACTGTTTACCAGCAAGTTGTTAACAGCTGTAGTGTCCCCAGCATTGAGCCTATGTGTTGCTTCTTAGTATTTCACACCTGTACTCCCCTGGGCTGCATGCTGGGTCTACAATCTTCAAGGCTTCTTTTACCATACCAGGCCTATATTTATCTATATTACAACACTATGTTAGAGCCCCTGGTGGTACTATTACCTTTTGAGGATGGCTATCTCCTTTTTCTGAGATACCCCCTGTCACAGCCCACTCAGTGGATTCATGATGATTTGTTTACCTTGATCTTGAAGCGCAAAATTAAGGCAACCAAAATGCCAAGGGGTTATAGTTCAGTTAAAGAGTAACTTTATTATTTTGCCTGTAAAGCGGTACGCGATAGATAAAGTGTAGAAAAGAGGAGGAAAAGGAGGAAAGAGGATTATAGCTACCACCACGGATCCAAAGGCATCCCTATGGTCCCAGGCCCCAAACAGTGTCCTGCCGGTCCTCAGTCATGACTCATCATCACGACAGTTGTTATCTGTGATTCAAAGGAGGGGAGATCTCAGAGGAGTTCGGTTAGGAACCATTTTTTATGCTCAGCAACAGCACCTCTCACCTCCTCTCTCCCATGGATTGTGGCCCATCTCTGCCTTCGTTTTGCAATCCAGACTGAACTACGCAGGCCCCAAAAGTTCTCACTTTGTTTGCCAGAACTTGTCTGCACCTGCCCCACCTCGTGTTTGGGAGTCTTCTGCTTCCTCACCACATCTTCTTCTTGTGACTGCTAGGTGACCTGAAGACCCTCTGTGAGTCTCTGTGCATGCTCTTCTTTTGTTGGCTTCTATAAGAGGGAGGAAGTGGGGCAAGTGTGGCTGAGGCAGCAGGTGAAATCCATCTTCTGGACAGCAGCTATTCAGCCTTTTCTTAGATGTTACTGGCAGTCTCTGGTCACAGTGGCTGCTTGTACCAGGCAGTTCTTTTCTCTCAGGACGTTTGTTTCTTGCTCTCTCTCCAAGTCCCTGATGGCAATGTTGAGGCAAATACTGTTCTTCGGACCGACTCTTACACCCCCAGACCCCATTCATCTCTCTATTAGTGCCCTGGCAGGTAGTCATGTACTGAATATATTCTGTGTTTACAGTGCTTCCAGAATTGCCAGGTGCTGCCAGGCTCTGTCCAATATTCAGGGATTTGAATATTCCCAGTTTTTCCAATTAAACAATGCTGATGGATGTCAAATTTGGCCTCAGGAAATGGAAACATACCTAAAGGACTTTGGACACTCAGTGTTACAGATCTAAGAAGCTTTGAATGTTCAAAAGCTGATTTTCTTTAAAGGGGTATTGTAGTCTGTTGTTTCTCAGAGTCTAATAATATCATCAGCTGCTAAAATAAGCAGACCTCTTCCTTCTCACTGTAATTCTAATAGAATGTACAGATGTATAAAACGTAATTACCTGATTTTAATTAATATTTATTTAGGTTTTCTGGTTTTCTTCTATAGGTACTCCTAAGGGTTTGTTGTTTTTTTTTTTTTCCTTAAGATTAATTCATTCCAGTAAATTAATGCATATTCTATAAAATGAGAATATACTTATGAGATGATGTGATGTGGCAACATATTCATATAAGCAGCTTTCATTTTAGATATTAAGAAAGCTTAGCCTTCTTGGGATTTTCTGTGACCATCATTATTCTTATAATTAATGATAATCATAAGAAAAAAATCAGCAATATTGAAATAATCAAGTTTAAATCAGTATCCAGGTCTTCCTGAATAATAACACAGCCTTCCAGTATATCAGCCACCCTTCCTAGTTTGGTATCTTCATCAAACTTATTGAGGGTACATTCTTTACCCTCATCCACGTCACTGATGAATATGCAGAATAAGATTGTGCCTAATACTGACCTCTGGGGAACACCACTGACCACAGGCTTCCAACTCTGTGCTTCCAATGACAACCGTCTGAGCTTTGCTACATACAGACTTTAAAGGAGTATAAAGGTTATAGACAGGTGGGGTTTTTTTTAAACAGGTATTCTCAACTTTTTTTTTTTACTTCTGCCTCTTAGGATACAGAAGATACCAAAACAGGGTTATTGGTATCTCCTCAACCCACCTTACTTCTGTGTTACTCTCATGGGCTTCTCTGTCCTGAGATTCAAGGGTTCCTTTTGCTCTTACTTTCTATACCACCATCTCTCTCCTCCTAAATGAACTCAATCCCCACCACTGCATCAGATTTCCCCTTATTCTCTCTGGTCTCTGCAGTTGCCTAAGGACACACCTTCCCAGATTATATTCCTATCACTTACATCTCTTCCTCAACCCTCACCTTGCCTATTGAATTTCAGGCAGGTATGTTTCCTGAAGATCAGTTTCCCAGGTCTTCAGTAGTTGCTTCAGATCTACAGTCATGTTTCTGAACATTGTTAAGTAATTGAGTAGGAATTCATCTCAGACAAAATTCTCATTCACTGCAATAGGAGGACTTTTCCATTTAGACTTGTCACTTTTGAGAACCATGGAAAATAAATACATATACATATCTTGAATAGTATAGATATGTACATCTTTGTCAAACACTTGAACATTCAATTATTTTCCAATAAAGCTATTTCTCATGTCAGTTTCTTTTGTCTTGATTCATTGTAAACCTGCTTCTACACTAATGCAGATTAGAAAAAGAAGATATATAATCCTTAACAATTACCAATTAACTGCAAAACTAGAGACAAATGAATCACTGGCTTCAGTCATTCACATTTTTCAAACTCATTTTGGAATCAATTTTGTTAAGACATTCATAAGAATCAGTCAGTTCTAAAAGTTAAAATGTTCGGGGGAATTAAGAATTTAAACAATTGTAGGTTGCTAAGGACTCCATCTGAACACTTGACGGGTGAAAATATATCAACATTTTTATCGAGTTCAATATTTACAATTGTGTATGATACATCACTGCTGTGAGCTACCTGTGACTAAAGGTGTATTTTGCTGATTTAAAGTTGATATACAAATATGTAAGTGGCTTGGTATTTGCTTGCTCAAGCTTTTCTGTCTTACACAATGTTTTGGCTACAAAAGAGAGAGAAGGCCAAATTACAGATGAAATGATTTGTTATGAAGCAAAGTGCATGAGTATCTTAATGATATATTTGATATTTCAGCCCATACGTATCTTCATCATAAGTCAGCTCTTTCCATAAATCTAACCTATATCACTTTTCCAAAGCAAAATGTGTCAATAACACAGTCAGAATAAATGATTGTATTATGTGGATTATAGCAAACCTGTTAACAAAGTATTTGCATTCACTTTTCAAAAATATATGGAAATACATGGTTGACTCGGGTATTACACCACCTAAAGCTACCATTTATGAACCATTTTTATAGTGCCAGCTATAAAATTTGCATTCTAAAGCTGCCTAGATAATTTTTTCAGCTGAGGCTTCAGAGGATATCAAAACATTCAAGTCATCTCAAAAAAAAAATCTAAAATACAGACTGGAGTTGCCCATACTACTTCATACAAGATATTATATACAAGATGTGAAATAGTCTAACTATTATACAAAAGACCTCTAAATTACATATTTCACATCATAGCATATTTGTCTTATTTGTCATTATTTAAATGTTTTCTAAATTACCACTCAGGTTTTTTATGTGTTCTTTAAAATTTCATCTAATATTACAGTGCTGGAAAGGTAAGTGCTAGCAGTCATAAAAAAAGATTGTACATAATGTGACTAAAACTCTTATTTGTGTTGTGAACAGTAATAAAATGAAATTTCTCAAAGTGTTTTGAGTGGTTCAGAGTAATTCTGGCCCATATATACATAATTGTATGCATCATGTCAAAACCACTCTGCATTCAATGCCTTCTGAATGGGTTTTGCTTATTCTAGTATTTGTCAGTCGATAGTCTAAGCAAAAATTAAAAGTCTGAAGATAATTTATTTGTTTAATTCAATTTTAAAAAATATTGATTTTCCACATTGTGTCATAGGGGGGTTTAGCTGTGAGAAGCAAGATCTACAAATAAATCAAGATTAGTAGAAGAAAAAAAAAATACTAATTTAACAAGAACAGTTGAGAAAAAAGCAAGAAAATAAAAAAACAGATTTTGGTCTACAAAAGGTGCTTTTTTTCCCTACAAAATACCTTTTCCTTAATAATGTAGAGTATTTTTAGTGTTCCTAAAGAGCCTATTGAAGAGTTAACTCCATCAGTATGTTGCTAGAAATGTCAAACTTCTTTAATTTTTAAATAACTACTATTAGTATTAATGTCCAAGATTTAAGGTAATCTTTTTAAGTAAGAGTGTTCAATATCTGAGAAAACAGTTTGTTCAGTTTTGCCATACGTGTTACTTAACAAGGCTGTACCAATCAGGTAAAATTAAGCTGCTGTGATTTCATGAATCTCAAGCATTCGTACAAAATTAAATAAAAATGTAAGAAATATCTGTTTTATCCCAAATAGAAGCAAGAAATTTCTGTCTACTGTTTACTCTGTTGACCTCAAGTATTCAATGAATACAGAGATGATGATGAGAAATGCAAAAACATTTTCCTTTCTGCTTTTCACTTAGAAGAAGGTCTAACCAAATTTGCCACTCTCTTTCATTACTTATTTTTTCCACGAAGTTACTGCTTTTAATGATAGTTAATAGTGAATTTAAAGATAGAAATAAATGATTCTGAGTGAACAGCACTACTCATTCATTTTATATAGTCATGAAATTGTACAGCAGTGTGATTCTGCATGGTGTTGAAAGTGAGGTCTTTCTACACCTTTTACATGAATTTCAAATGTTGCTACTAAATTCTCCCACTGCTTATATCAAAAATTTGAATCATAATTTTATAATATTTATCTGACCTCATAACACACCACACATCTTGTTCAAATGGTTGGAATATTGTATTAAATTAGAAGAGATCTATTTCTAGGTTTCAAGTTTTATAATACATCTTTTGCTTATTTTACCTGCAAAGCAAGAACACTGGCTGTTTGAATGGAGTAGGCAGAGCTGCAATTATTTGAACACAAGTTTGTATTACATTTGCTTTTTTTCTTTTTACCCTCCCTGCGATAATGTCTCCAACAGAAATTTTTCTTGTATTTAAACTCAATGGTTTATTAATCAGAACATTTTTCCCTCATTTTCCTACTCAATATTTGCACATAAGCTTTAAAATACAGATTGCTCCATTTTGAGATTCTATTATTTTATTTATATTGACATTACCAGTACATTTTGCTATCTCCTTTCTTCCTTTTTTCATTATATCACATATCTCACTTTGTGTATTGTTTAGACATAAAAGATCCAAGTACTGAAGTATTCTTTTTAGTAATAAAATTTTAAAATAAATAAAATTTTGATCTTATTGTTACCATGATTATATAAAAACATGCAGAAAATATGCTCAATTTTTAACCAGCATTCTATTAATTTGTTCATCTACATTGAGTCTTTTCAGTTTATACAATTTTTAACTTCCTTATAATCTTGCACCATCTGTCAAGCCTGCAAATATGAATCATAGAATAGTAGAATTATAAGGTTGGAAGAGATCTCAGATCAAGTACAATTGTACCTGTCTCCCTCCTAAACCATATCCCTAAGGAGCTCATCTACCCTTCTTTTAAACACCTCCAGGGATGGCGACTCCACCAACTCCCTGGGCAGTCTTGGATTAGATGTTAGGAGGAAGTTCTTCACATTGAGGATTGTGAGACACTGGAACCTGTTGCTTAATGCAGCTGTGGATGCTTCATCCCTGGAAGTGTTCAAGGCCAGGTTGCATGAGGCTTTGATTAACCTCACTTAGCTGAAGCTGTCCCTGCCCATGACAAGGGCTTGGAAGTAGATGAACTGTAAGGTCCCTTCAAATCCAAACCATTCTACGATTCTATGAACCTATGATTCTATTATTCTATGATAATGTTATCACCATTTCATAAGGCCATTTATTCAAAATTTCAGCTAAAAATTGCTACTCTAAGATGCAAGAAAGTTCTAAATTCCAAATATACTTATGGGATGTGGAACAAACTTATTTCTATGTTTCGTTCAATATGAAATATTTATCTAAGCTAAAGAACTTACAATGTTTTGACCTTGGAAAAAAGGTAAGTTGAGAAATCAACTGAACAACTCAGACCCTAAGGAGAAGCAGAAACCCTGAGGAGAAGCAGAAGCCCTAAGGTCTCCATCACCAAAAAAACCCAAAAGCAATAGGACTTCAACAGGCAACTAATCATTGTCACTATTGAAGATAAGTGCTTCTTACTCCAGTAAACAGAAAAGAAGAAAATATGGGTTTTGGGCTTCACAAAGAACAGAAAGGATCATGACTTTTCAGTATTCCATGGTTATAGACATCCACAGAAGTCTTAAGTAACACCTTGCTCACAGAGAATTTTTTCTAGATCACCATAAACGCATAGGCAATAAAGCAAAGAAAATTGCATCATATTTGTTCTAAACACAACTTTATTTTCTTCTTTTAGAATTTTGCACTATCCTTTACTAATCAGTGTTTTTCTTTTTGGGAACAGCTCTTAACAATCAGGAAATAAAAATTCCTGTATTAATAATACTAATGGCTAAAGACAGATGTGATTTTTGCCATTTTACTCCTTTCTCTCTTCTCCGAATTTTTTTCTGTAACATTTATTCCTGCTGCCTTACCCAGAAAAAAAAAAAATTATTACTGAAATGATCTCTATCTGTTTCCACATGAAACTTCTGAAATATCCCTAAATGACTTTTTCCTGCCTAATGGTTCTACCTTAATTTGCCTCCATAGTAGATTAATCAACCGTTGCTGTACATTCTGTTGCAAACTCATGCAGAACTTTCATCTCTTGGATTCTCCGTTCCTCCTCTATTTCAGCTGTAACCCTAGCTTTCACCCAGCCCAGCCCAGCGTGCAGTTGCATAGCCTGCCTGTCTTGACTTGGGAGACATATTCTGATATTAAATGTCATTGAATTATCTCTCTTATGTATTCAGAACATTATGAAGAGCTTTAGTCTCACTACTGATGTATATAAAACAGACCTTTCAATCTCTCATCAATGGTTATAATGTTTTATTTACTATAAACAATGAGAAAATATTTTATTGTCTACTGAAAAGTGAGCAAATAAACCCTAATTTTCAATATTCAGTTGTCTATTAGATAAAAATAACTATTGATTCGTGGCATAGGCAAATATATATACATATATAAACCATATAAAACAATAACATGACTCTGAAAATGGAAATACAGAGAGAGGGAGAGATCAGGGAAAAGAGAAGAGAGGCAGATTAAGGAGGAAACAGAAAGTTACTGGAGAAAATACAGTTTTACTTTCCAAGGGACCACATGATGAAATGTGATGCCAAAAATTCTGGAAAAGATGGGAATATTCATCCAAAATAGAGAGACTGCCCCGTTCATGCAGTTGATGCTGGCTGATTACGCCCATTTACACCTACTAGGCATTCTTTTAGGAGGATTTCTATGTTACATAAGCTATCGTACACTTTTCTCCTGATGGACATGCGCAGTTGATATCAGGAGCACTGTGCCTCCGAAGATCCTCTCAAATTGCATGACTGGTGCTTGACTGCTTTTTGTGTGCTTGCACGAAGAATGTTTTAGGAGATGAGAAAACCAGTGATGTAGTTTTGGTCCTTTTGAAATAGTTTCAAACAATTAATTTCAAAATATTTTACAAAAAAAGTGTTTAAGACAAACTAAAAGAAACAATTCTTCTGCTGTTTGAAACATAGTCCAAGACACACAATTTTGTATTTCAATGAAAAAAAATTCTGTCCTGCTCAGGATACTGACTAAATCTGTTATCATTTAGGTTTTTAATAAAAACTGTACCTCCCATTTATGTCCTCTGCTGAATAACATGAGGCAAAATGGTAGTCCATGAATGCCAGAAGAAACCTCCTCAATTTTACGAGGTGGAATACTTCAGAATACAGAAGTATTGACCCTCTCACAAAAGTATGTGAGCCATAAGGAAGATATCTTGCACTTCAGCAGAGGAAAGGTCTTGTTACCTGAGGGGCAGCTGATGAAACTGAACTGATACCGCCTGAAGAAACCATTGCCTTAGAGAGAAGAATGATTATTCATTGCATTTTTAAAAACACCTTCCAAAAAGAAGTATAAGGAATCATATCATTTCACTGTAGTAAAAATCATGGAGTACTAGTGAATTTTATTTTAAAGATTACCCTTAGATTTTCTTGTGTACCTTGTGTGTGGTAAACACCTGCAACGCACTTCAAGGAGAAAGGGAATTTTACATCTAGACTTCCTGTGAGTGGGCAGCACTGTGTTTTTTTCATAAAAGTCATAGGTGTCAATACAAACATTACGATTTTTCTTCCTGCTGCCCCTAGCAGCAATTTGAACATCTCTTTCTGCAACAAACTGGTGCACCAGGAAGTCATTTTAGGCTAGGAATTGTGCATTTATCTGTTATAATGAGTTTGATGCCCTCCACTTGCCCCTAGGAATAATAGCCCTCCAGAAGCAGTAACAGCCAACACACACTGCCTTAGCTGTGGCCAGGATAGCATTTGCTCAGAATCAGCCCAGCTCTGTTTGCTTTGGCTGTTTTAGAATTTCTGCACACTGTGATTAGTCAAGATAAGAACTAAAACTAAAAGTTTACAATGACTCTTGATGAGTTTTTCCAGCACTGCTGTAATTTTCTCCCTAATAGGTTTTCTCTGATGGGAGCTAATGTTCTTCTTGTTCATTTACTTCCAAAATGTCTATTTTCAAGTGTGCTGATTGGAGCTTTTGTATAAAGAATAACAGAGAGCTTTGTTACTGCCTATCTAAAATTAAGATAGTAGCCCTAATAATCTTTCATGGAGATATGCACTCCCTCTTTTCGGAGACCTAGATTTACAGTGCCTTAATTATGTTACATTTTTATTTAAAATTTTGTTTCAAAATAAATCCCGAAACTGAACACAGTATCCGACACGTAACCTCACCAGTGCTAAGTACAGGGGTACAATCTTTTCCCACTTCTGCCTGCCATACTATTTCTGATACAAACCAGGATGCTGTTGGCCTTCTTGGACACACGAGCACAATGGTGACTTATATTCAGTTGGCTGTCAACTAGCAACCCCAGATACTTTTCCACTGGGCAGACTTCCAGCCACCCTTCCCCAAGTCTGTGGTGTTGCACGGGCTTGTTGTGACCTAAGTGCAGGTCCTGGCCTTTGGCCTTGTTAAATCTCATATGATTGACCTTGACCTATTGATCCACTCTATCCAGAATCCTCTGCAGATCCTTCCTGCCCTCAAACAGATCAACACTCTCATTCAACTTGGTGTCATCTGACTGTCACAGACTAAGATAAAGAAGGGATTAAGCACGTAAGCCTTTTCCTCACCTTCAATGCCAATGTTCCCGTTCGTATGCAATGAAGGATGGAGATTCTCTTTGGTTCTGTTTTTGTTGTTGATGTATTTGTCAATACATTTTTTGTAGTCTTTTGCAACAGTGACCAGATTGAGTTCAAACTATATTCATATTTCAAAACAATAGAACAAACAATAGAAATATTGGAATATTTGACAGTCTAGATGTATAATAGAAGATCCTTTTATTCAGTGGTACTTTTAAACAGAAAAAAAACCACACATATTTTTTCTATAAAAAGAACTTTTTAAAATAACCTTCAGTTTTACATTGAAAAGGAAGGGTGGCTAATGAAACTAGGGAAAGTAAAGAAGAAGGAGTGAACCAGATTGGACGAATTATAATAAATTAGTAGCTTGGCTGTGCAGATGGGTATTAATTTAATTACAGAAATGTTTTATCTTAATAAACTTAAATCTGATGTTCCTCAGATTAAAGAGCCTTATTTTGAAATTAGTTTTAAAGTAAACAAGAGGGCTAAATATTAACAACGGCATGACATAAGAGTGACGTGATGTAAGAGTTGGGTTTCTAGAATTTCTTTTATGAAACTGAACATATTAAAATATTAATAATAGTTTTAAGACTTAAATTATCATACTTTTCTTCATTCTCAGGCCTTATTCGGTTTACTGCCTACTTCGGATCTTGGTGGTTGATTATAGCTTCTAGGAACCTCTAGTTTAATTTAAACTGAAAATAAATTTCTATCTCACTCAATAACTTTTTATACTAAGCCTCAAATATTACTGCTTTATCCTAACAAAAGTACATATAAGTGAATGTATATCAATGTAACATATGCTATTTCCTAAAATAGCCTACTGCGTCTTATGCATAAACACTATAGAAAATATTGATTTTTCATTAGAGATATAGCAAACAAAAGTACTGAAATCATATTAAAGTGTAGTATGCTAAGATGATATTTCGCATACTTTACTGCTTGGATAGAGAAATGATTGTGCAAAGATAAAGCTCAGAAAGTCTATTAAAAGCAGCCCCAAAACTGTTTATTGTAATCAGTAATCCCAGATATTTACATAAATTGCATTGTGTGGTACCTTAATGAACTGACTGACGGTTATCGAAGTTGCCTGGAATGCCCTTTGACATTTAATGGATTATTATTGTAAAATGATACTGAAACTAATGAAGACTAAAAAGGATACAGTTAAATCAAACAAGGAAGGTCTGGGGTCTTTTTGTCAATTTTTTGGTTTCGATGAAGAGTTCTGTTCTCTTCACATGTAAAACAATATAAATACTGGAACTAAGGTTTAATACCTTAAACTAATTAATTAACTTTCATATTAGTCTATTGGATAATCTTTACTCATTCATTCCTGTTTTTTTAATTTTTCACAATTTTTATTTTACTCAAGTAAACCAAACAAGAACTCACTATATTGAAAGACCATGATGAACCATGATTATGTCTTTAATTTCTTGATTTTCCCTCTTTAATTAGGATATTCAATCAAACTGATAACTATTTTTTTTCATACCAAAATATCTTGAGTCAGCTATCTGTTTCTGCTTTTTTTCCTGAGACTTTGAACGAAATAACAGAGCTTTGAGTAGCTAATCATTCTTCAATGAACACTAACGGGAGTTCAGTATTCTCAGTAAATGTCTCATTTTGAGTCTGAAAGAAATATTTCTGTTGAAATGGTCAGCAACAAAAATATACAGTATCTGTGTAAAATACTATGCCTTTACTATGTTGCTGTTAATGTCAAAGTAGAATAGGTTATGCACCAAATCTATGCAGCTAAAAAGCAAATTGCCTTACCTATACTTTAATTTGTCTCAAGTTTCCAGAATATGTATGTTTTTTATATGCATTTGCAAGTTGGACTGGTGTGTTGTTCCCAACTGCATTGTTCATTACTTAAATATTGTCCTCTTTCTGAGGTTTACATATGACTTGAGATCATATAGATCTATTTCTGTCCTGTTCCCTCTTTGCCTTTCTTCGAACAACATTGTTCAAGAGGTCAGTAAATGATAGGATGCTGTGAAGTTAAGAATTCATTTAAACTTATTCAAATAATGATGAATTGATGATGAAAATTGATGATGAAAAATTCATGTATATTTTTAAATGGGAATTTTGAACAAATTCCTAATTTTAAACAACTACTAAGATGTTGTTGACTCGTTTTGACCCAAGTTTGTTATAATTGTTACTTCTATATTAAGGCTTCTGTTTTGTATATAACTCAACTCGTGTCTTTCATAAAACATTGATATGAAGACATCATCAACTGTAGAATCCAGTTATTTCAGGGTAGTCTGGTAGAGACCTCACTGTTAAAAATATGTAAGGTGTTTCTAACTTTATTTGCTTTTACTTCTGTCTTCGGTCATTCACTTCTGTTACGTTTTGTGAAAGAGTGAGACGTGAAAGATGTGACTTGTGTTTTAGACCACGAGTGCAGTCACTGTCTCTGTATCTTAATTTAAAATTAAACTCCTTGACTTGATTAGGTAATTGGCTCCCAATCCACACTAAACGCAATAGACAAAATTTTTGTCTATAGACAACTTTTATAAGTACAACTTTTTTTGTCCTTTACAAGAGGACACCAAGGCAAAAAGCACTTAAACATCTTTCTTGCCATGCATTAATTGAACCATGCATTTTTTCCTTATACATCTCTCATACTGTGATTAAGAATATTTCCTTACCTCTTTTCAGACTTTTGTCTACTCCTCTTCTAGCTACTTTTGGCCTTTCCTAACAGAAAGTTGTACTATCCTTTTTCTTTTATTTTTTAATCAGAATAATACCCTTTCCCTAGTTTTACTACTAATGAGCCTAGCATTACTGAAATGACACTTCTTTGATCTGATTTCCCCAACTGGACTTCATTGTTAGGTGTTATTTTGTTCATTTTTGTTCATTTAGTCAGGAGCACTCATTCTTATCAAAAGTGTCAAATCAAAGGAGAAATAATTAGAGTAGACATTGATATATAACCTTATCTGTGAGTACAGCTAGAGTACAGAGTTGTGTTGAAGTATAACAGGGCAGATAAATATTATATTGAATAGTCGGAAACAATTGACCAATCCACCTCATTTCATATAGCAAATATTTTCATAAATATGTACTATTACCAGTCAGTGGCCTTGTTCTGAGGAATGGCTTTGTTAGCTTTTCCTATTAGCTAGCCCTAATATCTGCATGTTACAATATACTTTTACTGAAATTTTGTTACTATGGTGATAAGAAATAGCAACAAATACATGAAAGATTCTTTGAATGTTCAGTGATGCTAAAGAGATGTGAAAAATATATCCTAAAAGATAGGCTCAATTAATTTTGCCTTATTGGAACAATTATTTCCAATGAACTCAGTGATAAAAGGGAAATTGTGGTTTGATCCTTTTGCTGCTAGTGAGATTTTCTTGCATAGTGTTTCTTGTTGCAGTTGTTCTGATATATAATAAAGATGGAGAGTCATACTTAGATTTCCTGGTAAACGCTGTTCCACATACTTTCAGTTGCTCTACAGAGCTAGTTTGTATTCATAGAGTAATTAATAGAGGTTCGCATACTTATTTATTAATTGACTTAGAATTAGCTATTTTTATGTGGCGATTCTGAGTTAAAAGTATTCTGTTTACCATTTCAAAAGTAGAGACCTTTTTGTAAAGTATAATTTGTTCTTTCATGAATGTCTGCTTTAAATTTAGTTGATTTTAGTGACTAACAAGATATGGAATCAATACATACTACTACTTCAGAATACATTTATTATGAAATTGATATTATTGCTGCAGCATGTTATTGAGAAATGCTTCTGATGTAATCTGGAGGTTAAGATGAACTAGCCAACAACTATGATGATACAAAGATCTAGGACAATTCAAAGTCTAAGTGAGCAAGTTGGCAGGAGACCCAGGATCTAAGTATGGATATCGTATAGATTTTAAACCAGTGCTGATATTTGATAGATCCATTAATGTGGGTTTATTTGCACATTTAGAAAGTGAGGGGGTGTGTATGTTTGCCTGTGAAGTTCAATACAGACTTGCCAGAGAGGCGGAAAATGTTTGAGTCATCATTGCTGTTCACGAGTGCTATTTACCTTCAACTGATGTAGGGAACGACACTGCAGTTTATGTTGATTAATGTGGCCACAATGTCTTTATTTTTTCTATGTGTGTGCATGTGTTTGCATGTGCACATGCACGTGTGATTGCTTACACACCTACTGAGAGAACATTCAGCATTGCTACTGAATGGATCTATAAACATGAAAGGGAATAATCTTCTTTAATAATAACTACTGTGAAAGAGATGTTCAGCAGTTCTTCAGAGTCTTCTGGGGCTGTGGTTCCATTTCTTATACTCCTTTTGCTACAGGTGAGTTTACTCACTCTTGTATGTTTCTACCATGTCTGTTCACTGAAGTAAACAAAATATACAAGAATATTTTAAGTTCTTTGATTTTTAAAGGGTGATAGTTTACAGGTGTCCTGGTCGTTAAATGGTGCTTCACAGTGTAGACAGTTTAAGAAAACTGCAATAAATAAAAGCTTCTTAGTCCTTCCTAAAACTGAAAAAATAGAATTAACGATAAATAATAAGGAAACACAACAAAGCGGCAAAGTAATGTTTATGGGTCAAAAAACTTTAAAAAACATCAAAAAACATCATTCACTCAAACACTTTCAAATTTTTTTATGCTTATTTCTTTTAGGTCCATTTTGTGAGGAACCTGGTGATCCTTGTGCATCTCAGCCATGCTTGAATGGGGGCATATGCCAATATAAACAGTCTGGATATATTTGTGATTGCCCTGCTGGTTTTCTTGGTCACAGTTGTGAAATTGATATCAATGAATGTTCTTCAAGGCCATGTCAGAACAGAGGTACATGTATTGATTTGCAAAATGTAAGTACAAACTTCAGAGATCCCTATTAGAAGAAAAAATCATAGAATCACAGAATTGTAGAATGATTTGGGTTGGAAGGTCCCTTCCAACCCTCTTGCTGTGGTCTTCTACTAGATCATGTTGCTCAAAACTCTATCCAACTTGACCTCAAACACTTCCAATGATAGGGCATCCACAACTTCTCTGGGCAACCTCTATTGCTATTACCTCATCCCCATCAGAAAAACCTTCTTTATGCCCAATCTAAACATGACCTCTTTCATTTTAAAACCTTTGCCCTTTGTCCTGTCACTCAAGACCTTGTTGGAAAGTCTTTTTCTGTTTTTCTTATAGGCCCCCTCTATATATTGAAAGTCTGCATTGCCGCCTTCTCAGACTTGCTGGCCACACTTCTTAAACAGTAGAGTATACAATCAATTTCTAGGCCACAAACACACATGGCTGACTCATGACAAATTTCTCATACACCAATATCACCAGGTCCTTCCCCACAAGGCTTCTCTTATCACCCAGTCTGTACTGATACTGATGGGGAGCAAAATTGATAGCGTAGCTCAAGTGCCTCCACACTCAGTAAGTCTATAGATGACAGCAAGATGGATGAGAGCATTGATCTGTTTGAGGACAGAAAGGCTCTGCAGAGGGATCTGGAGAGGTTGGATCGATAGGCCAAGGTCAATCGTATGAGATTCAAGGAGGCCAAGTACCAGATCATGCACTTAGGTCACAACAACCTCATGCAACACTGCAGATTCAGGGAAGAGTGGCTGGAAATCTGCCTGGTAGAAAATCACCTCCCTGACATCCACATGCCTTGAAATAACTTCAAGAAGGACCTATTCCACGGAAGTGCCAAAACATTTAATTCTAATATAACTTTTTGAAATAGTTTTGCATGGTTCATGAAGAAATACAGCATTGTCTGAATGTGTAGCATTTACAATATTTCTACAGTTCAAAACCCACATTCCATATTTTCAGCTCATTTTCTTGGAGGTTACTTAAGAAACTACTGATACTTCCTTTTATTTTTCTTTCTGTAATAAGATCTGATAGAAAATAAGGTGTTACTTTTCCTTTATAATGATTTAAATCCAATTTTTAACTTTTTTTTTCAATAGAACAAAGTGCTGCAGACTCACAAAGATTTGATAATAGTCATATCTGGCAGCATTTCAACCTGCATTGTCAATGTCCTTTCATTAGCATGCCTATTGCAAATAGCAGTGATTCTACAGAACCAAAACAGTGAAAGAAGAGTTCAAAAGTTATCATATGCAAGTTATATATAGTCACAGAGAAAAAGAGAGAGAAAAATAAACATCTAAATTAGCAAACAATTTGATAGATTTCTAAATTATGCAATCTGTCTAAATACTTTGTCAAGTAGATAAATTAGCACATACTATCTTGTATGATCATTTCTATAGACAAACAGATGTAGTAGTTTGTTTCATGCATATAGAAATCTCTCAACAGATGTTAAAATAAAGTTCTCTGATCACGTCTTTAAGACTAATTCTGAAGAAACACCTGAACACTTCCAATTCAGTGGTGCCATAAACACCTATATATTTTTATTTTACTTTCGGACATCGAAAGGTCTATAAAAAATATTATACTGAAAAATAAAGTTGAGGGTGTCAGCTTTAATAAATATTTTGCTTTGTAAAATAACTTGATGTTCTTAATTGTAGATTGCTGTTACTGATAGATATCTCACTATCATAAAGAAGTATCGTCTCTATGCTTCATATTGAAGGAGGAAAATGATGCAGAACATTTGTTTCTTACTCTAATTAGTGAATATGGCTTGGTGTCTGAGCTACCTTGTTCACTGTTACTGTTTGATATATGCAAATATTGCATTAGGCCAAATATAGAAATGAGAAAAAATATAAATTAATTATAAAGCTCCTTCTTGATTGAGTTATGAAATTGCAAAGACAGCTACATTTAGAGCTGGTATATTCCTAGCTAGCAAACCCAGCTCTGGTGTAATTTGTGCTGAAAGGTGTATTCCACTTGCTATAAATTTTGTTTCTAACCTGTTTGGAGCTAGGACTGGTTTTTGTTCAGTCCTTGTAAACTGCTTAATATGATGAGACTCTGTCCTAGTTAGAGTCTCTATAGTAATGGAAGCAAACACTAATTTCCATAATGCCTTGGTTACAACAAATAATTATTTCTAATTTCCTTCTTTTCTACAGGATGTGGCATGTACCTGCCTGCCAATATTCACTGGCAAGTTCTGTGAGAGAATACTGAATCCATGTGAATTGTCGCCTTGCTTAAATAACGCAACTTGTGTGGCTCAACAGCATAACTATAACTGCCGGTAAGGTTAGAAATTAATTTATTTCAATTTTTTATTGGACTGCTTGATGATATCCCATTAACTGCAGAAAGAAAAGACATAGTCAATCACAGAGAACACAGTAAAACTATAAAATCTTCTGACAATTTTTTATTAATTTTTGTGCCCTACTGTGTTAGGCTTCTTTAAATCTCTTTAAAACAAAAAGATTTGAAATATATATAAGGAGTAATAAATTGTTTCATCCTTAATTCTGTAAGATGAAATATAAAAATACTGACACATTGATGACAGGTGAGAAAATTAAACTATAGGTACCACTCCCATTCAGGGTGTTTGGTATTTATGCTATGTTTCTGAAAGGATAACACACGTGTATTAATTTCTAATTCACAGATACATATTAGGTCTTAGGTTGATGCTTCGAGCAGTGTATCAGAAAGTGCTTCATTGAGAAAGATAATGCTAAAAATTACACATTTGAAAATAACAAAAGTTATCCAATAGGTATATAATTTCATTCCATTTAAAATACCTTTTTAAAATGTTTTCTTACACCCCTAAGAAATACAATTTGTACTCTTCATATTTTCTAGGGTTTTATCTGACTACACTGGACTAAGTTCTGCTGAGAATTACTGGCATGTGGTAAACAACTTTCAAATTTTACGATATTCATAAAAGCAGAAAATTGAAAGTTGTGGTACACAAAAACCTGAAAACATATTATGAATTAACTTAGAAGCTTCAAATGCATAAAGTTACAGCCTATCAGAAGAGATTCAGCTGAGAAGCCTGGAAATGAAAACATAAGTAGAAATATGTTTAAAATAATTCCAAAGAAGAAAAAAACCCATACTATTTTATTTATACTTACATCTAAACAAGTGTATACATATGTTCACATTCAAAGAGATAATTCTTCCCATGTGTGTAGGACAGGGCAACAGTGTTATCATATATTTTGCAATATATGAAACCAAGATATAAACTACTAATAATTTACTATATGGCAAGTCCTTTACATAGTATGTTGGAGCCTGGATTATTAATATTATTACATTTTAAAATACACATAACATATTACATTTAAAAATACAAATAACTCAATATTAAGATGCAGCTTGCCTTTCTTTCACAAATAAATAAATAAGCAAATGAATAAATATACAAATAAATATATAAATAAATAAATATGTCTTGGCCCTTTTTACAACACAGACAAATATTTTACGATTTCACAACACACTGGTAGAAATGGTCTGCACCCTGCACCTTATTGTATCATGGAAATTAGTTAACAAAAAGAGCTATAGAAAGGCATGATAGTTTAGTAGTCCTTCCCTTGATATATTGTGTCAGAATGAGTCATTATTTAGATCAACACAACATAAAATAAAAAATGGAGAATTAACAACCCATTTATATTGATCATCAAAAAAATCACTTGTATTATATGGTAAAATTAGTGCCAGAGTTTTCAGGTTTGAGCTCACATGATACATTCCTATTACTACTAATATCATGTGTTAAGATATTATTAGCATCAGTGATGCTTAGATTTTATGTTTAATGTTTCTGTATTATTTATGCATTCAGTTGTGTTATCTGTAAAATATGTATTTGCCAGGATAAGCAAGACACATTGGTGGAGAACCAGTTGAGAAATGAAGTTATGAGATTATTATTTTAAAAACTAAGCATGCTCTAAGAAAAAGCAAATAACATTCTAGATGGAACACTATGACTAGAGTAGATTTGCCGTTCAGTCCCTAAAGGCTCCAATTGCAATATTTTTTGTGTGTTTATTGTTATTAATACATTAAAAATTATTTCCTTATTTTTTT